>ML789338.1:184707-210696 GCA_009831015.1 Picea engelmannii
TCATACTCATCAATGGTCATACTGCCCAACTTGAGTTCGAAGAACTCCTTCATCTTTCTGTCATAGTATCTTTTAGTCAGGTATTTCTTCTCGAAATACCTCTTGAATTCCTTCCAAGTGACCTCTTTCTCTCTGATGTGTTGTACCTGCACAAACTGATCCCACCACATGGATGCTTTTCCTTTCAATTGGTACATTGCAATTCTTCCTTCTGCATGGGCGGAATAATTCTGCAATTGAAAGTATTTCTTCATGCCAAGAAACCAGGTCTCGGCATCTTCCTCCTTCTTATGTTCTCCATCGAATGTTGGAGGTTTAATTTTATTCATCTCTCCTTTCAATTCCTCCTTTCCAGATCTTCGATGTTTTCTGGTAGGGGACGGGCTCGAACTGTTGTGTGTCTCCCTGTCCGAATGTTTTTGGGAGCGACTGTGATGTCGGCTACCACTCCTCGATCTAATTCTTCTCCCATGATTTATGCGACTCTCTATCGTACCTGAGTCTCTTCCCTTCTCAAGTTTTTTCTCTATTCTTTCCAGGTTCTTCAAGAATTTTAAGTTTAATTCCCCTTGTCGATCCCTAACTTTCATGAGCTTTTGGCTATCATCTCAACGCTCCTTGGCCTCTCTTTGCATCCCTTCAATGATTTTCATCATATGTCCTTCCTTATCCATCTCTTTTCCATGCCCATTAGAGTTTGATCCTTCGACTCACAGGTTAACATACTTTCCTTCCCGTTCATCTTCTATTTCAGGGGTAAAGTGCACTTTTCCCCACTCCATACTCGACGTTGATTAACTGGGGTTCTGGCCTCCGTTGAACTTTGCACACACACTCTTGTGCAATTTAAATTCGAAGTTTGTCAGGCCATAAAAAATTCACGAACAATCTTCAGCATTTATAACTAATACCAACAAGAACAAAAGAAATTTCGATTCCAAATGAGTTTTCTGAGCTTCTCGTTCGGCTCTGCAATTTTCGTGTTTTTGGAGCTTTCATTTTTGACACTTCAGAATTTCGGAACTTCAGGTCTTTGTACCTTGGGACTTCGGGTTTCGGGGTTTCACAATGCATGGACTTCTTGTCCCCGTGATTCCCGATTCTCCAAATCCCAACTAGCTGACAGCTGGGTCCCACTTATCGGGGTTCGCGGTTCGCAACTCCAAAATGCATAAACACTTTCTCACCAGGATTCTCGATGTGTCGTTTCTCCGATACACTCGTGCGATTGACTATTCAATGGTCTGTCATGTCATCGGTGTTTCAGGGTTCGCAATATCGCTAATCCTAAATGCATAACTTTTCGAGACTTCTCGTTGTGAAAACCCGAAACGGCGTGCCACATGTCCACCTCTCGGATCCTGTGGCCCCCACACGATTCTTTTGGCCATCGAGATATCGCGTTTCACGATTTTGCGACTCCTTTTGCAGTGATGTCGGGATTTCCAACCCCCAATCCCCGATATGAACTTTCCCCATGTAAATCCAACGGTCAGGTCTTTCTCACATCGAACGATCCTTACAGACCTTTAGATTTCTCGAAGGAATCACGTCCTTTCATCGGAACTTAGGCACATGTTGATGTCTCAACAGTACGGTCGAGATTTATCATGACGAAAGTCCGAGTTCTTGTCATCGGAACTACCGAATCCCCGATCCTCGAAACGGGTAGTCTCACAACATGTGGCCATCTCAAATCGGATGGTCCACGATTGTTCTGGGGTTTCCATCATGGAAAGTCTCGATCCCTTGTTCACAGGACTCCCGATATCGCGATTCCCGATTTCCCGAAATGGAAAATCCCACGACACGTGTCCTTCGTCCTTCGGACGGTCTAGATCTATTTCAGAACTTTCTCCCCTAGTCTTTGAGGTTTAACCTTCGAACATCTCCCAACAGATCCTACGGCTGAAGGGTTTTCCAGCCTAGATCTGACGGCTCAGACGGTTCCTAACCAATTCGTAATTTCACGTATCGTGATTTCCACACTCCTATGCCATTTCCAAAGGAATTTTAATCCTTACGCACATTTTTCCAGATCCGACGGTCACGAGGCTCGCCTTCCCTCCCGAACAGATCCTAAGGTTCTAACACCATTGGTGTAGAGACCTGTCTCCCCATGGCCATAGACCACACCAGCTGCGTTTTCACTCACCGCAATACTTCCTGGGCTTTAAAACTCGTCAAGTAACTCCTTGACATTTTGGCACAAACTAGGATACGAAATTGGCCTTCCAGATCCAATTTCCCCTTGCATTCTCGGTCCAAAGACCGCTCCACTGGCCCATCTAGGCTCAGTGACGAAACCTTGGATCTGATACCAATTTTTAATGTCCCCTTTTCACTACCGAGGCTTTCAAACCTCTCGCTAACCAATCTGTACATGGACTTTTACATAAAACATACAAAATTGTATAATCACATGCGTAACAGCAAAGAGATACATTTTAATTCTCAGAATAAACATATAGTTACTGTTATAATTAGACAATCCATAGCTTTCAACAGTAATTCATTTACACAACGAAAAACATGATAATATATACAGCACAGTCATGCCAAAATATGATAATAATATAATTAAACACTTATCTTGTGACAGTGGAGAAATCCACCAACCAAATGCAGACCTTCCATGAACCTCCCAGACGTAGACCGCACTACTCCTTAACTCAACAGTGGGTCACCCCCGAGCTGGGACTGAGCTCCACCCCAGGGAAAGGAATCCAGACTCAGGCTGAGGTTACAGGGAATTCAGTAACACACAATCACCAGGAAGAATGCTCTCCCAGAAATCTCCCACGCTCACTGCCCACAGACCCTCATTCCCCACATGCCTGTTCCACCCAAGGAAAGTGCACCTTCTCTGTCACCTGGACAGTCCTTCGGCTGCCAGTCTCCCTTACCTTAGTTTACAGGAACAGACCGGACCGGAAGTCTCCGGTTCTGTGGCAGCTACAGGGTTCCTTCCAAGAGCTCTCTCCTTCCTCTGTGCACTCTCTCACCTGGAGGGAGTCGGTCACAGGCCAACAAGCCTCACGCAGTCCAGAACTGCGTGCCACAACAAACATAGGGAAAATGGACACAGGATTCCCAAGAACCAGTTCAACAGTCACAGGCTGTTCTCACGGTCAGAATTTCAGAATAGGGCTCCACGCACAAGCTCGCTCAGCTTTTCCTGGGCAAACAGAGACTCTTCCCTGAAATTGACATGGACATTTCGTTCAGGGAACGCACACACTGGTTTTCTCTCACAGACAGACTCCACAGCTCTGGACAAGGGTAAACACGCATTCTTCAGCACCCAACACAGGCTTCCTCTCTGTAACAGACATACACGGGGTCCCTTGCAGACTGGCTCATACGGCTCCTGCCCAGGGCAATCAGGTCGAATGGAATGTCAGAGATCCCCCCCATGGCTGTTCCTTTCTATTTTATTTTCATGTGTCAGGGTGGACATTTGTCACCCTGGGAACTGCATGCATTCCATCCGCATGCATCCCTGTACACGCCTTTCCTTTTTGCTAGGAACTTAGGATAAAATAATATGCACATAGATTTTTAGGAAATAATATTAAAATATTATTCCAGGCCTAAGCCCCTAGGCTTAGCCCCTAGGCTCAACACTCAGCCCCTTTCCCACCTTGAAGCCCCTAGTTCCTTGCCCACTCTGTGGACACTCAGTCCCCCTTCACTCATTCATCGTGGTCGGTCTACACATGGCGGTGTTTATATTTTTATTGATTATTCTTCATACATACAAGTACAACAGCATGCTCTTGGCCCTCAAACACTTAGGCTTCCTGGCCTAACAAACACATAAGCCTTCCAGCTTATACAAAACTTGGCTCACCAGCCTATAGAACACATTACAATTCATTGCATATATCATGATCTGTAACGGGGCTCAGCCTTGGGGACACTACAATAGTGAATTATGCCAATATCACTAAAGGTTTCATGCGCCTCTTGAATAAAGACACCCCTTTTATCTGGGATGAGCGAGCCCAAGAGTCTTTCGACACTTTGAGGAAAGCCTTGGTATCGGCCCCTCTACTGAAGTCTCCTGACTACAGTAGAGATTACTTGCTTTATATTGCCACATATAAAGAGACGATTGGTATGGTTCTAGTTCAGTAGGATGATGAGCTCCATGAGAATGTCATCTACTATCTTAGTCAAAACTTAGTCGGACCTGATCTTAATTAATCTCACGTTGAAAATCTAGCTTTGGCTATCGTTCACACAGTCCAATGTTTATGTCACTATATATTTCTTTGCAAGACTATTGTTGTTGATGATGTCAATATGTTTCAATACGTCCTTACCAGGCATATCATAGGGGGGGAATATAATAAATAGATTGTCATTTTACAAGAGTTTTATCTCGACTTTGCTTCGACAAAGTCCAAGAAGTCACTAGTCTTCGTAGAGTTGATATCTGATTTTCCACGAGTAGATGAGGATGGTATCCATGTTGATTCGTTTGCGGATGAACGCATTTTCTTTGTCTCATCGTCTGACCCCTGGTATGGAGACATTGTTCTCTATCTTCATACCTTGAAGTTTTCTCAACATCTCTCATGAGATGTGTTGGGGATATATATATGCACTATTAATTCCCACATTTAATTATCAACCGGGGCTCGTAAGCTTCGAGGTGTAGGCACAGGAAACGCGGGATTAAAGCCTAGTCTAGCCTAATCTAAAGTCGGCAAAACAATCTTCAAACCCACACTGCAACAAATTGACACTAAGGATTCATCACTGGGACGTAGTAATACTTAGTGCTATAAAGGCTTAGATCACAGTCTTTCATGCACTCATGGTGATGTTCATGTGATTAATCTTGAGTAGCATACCTAAGTTTTTTTGTCCTTCAATGATTATTTCCTATAGCGGATCCACACTTAAATGCAATAAAAGAAACAAGCAAACTAAGATGAAATTCATGATAGAAACTAACACCTTGGGAAGAAATCCAATGAGGGAAGGCCATATCTCATGAGTTAGACCTCTAATTTGTCCGTTGGTGATTGAAGCTACAAACTTGCAATAAGAAGCCAAACAAAATGAAATACTAAAACAACACTATGCGATCAACAATTTATTGTAAAGATCTATCCTAAAATGGGAAGATTAAATTCTATCCTACAAAATGATAACAAAATCATTCACCAATAACAAAAACAAGAGAGGAAATTAGTGTGAAAATAAGTGTAGACTATTACAAAGCAATGCAAAACCAAAATTGACTAAGAACAGAAATCATTCTTAAAGCAATCCAAACTTAAACTGCAGAAATATTAAGCAAATGTAAAATCAAACATCATAAACTCAGAACCACTCATCAAATGAATACATCCATAAAGTAAAGAAAAAAGAAAGGGATGGAAAGGAAAAGAATGAATATGAGAAAATAAAGTGGTTTTCTATGTAATTGAGATATGAAGGCAACATTTAAACTCAATAACTAATACACAAAAAAGGAGGAAGAGATGGCAGCGATCTGCTCTTGTAATTAATTGAGTGTAATGTATAATCAAATTGACAACTAAGGAGTGAATCGTGTGAGGAAAGATGAGGTGAATATAGAAGAGAAAGGTGATATATATAGAAAATGGAACAACTTCGTTTTATACTATTTGGGACAGCATAGAATAGGTGAATAGATATGTGAATTGAATAGTAGGTTTCGATGTGTGAGTAGGATGGAAAATCAATGGTGGAAAATGATAGATGCATAGAGAGGTTTGAACGATTAAATAGATGGGAGTGAAGCATGGAAGCAAGAGAACATTGTCCACAATTAATTAAGCACATAAACAAAGCATTGAAAGGATATGCAGAAATATAAGCACACAGAAGTAATGGAAGGAGTACAGACTAAACTCAAAGATTAAGAAGTGTAAGAATGTAATCAATTGAGAAATGTGATCTGAGTCTAAATTCATCCATCTATTGCAGCAACATAAAATTAACAAAACTTTAACTCAAATGATAACAAAACTAAAATTGACTTGTAATGAAATAAACACACAATGCAATGTTAATCTACCAAGCAAATAGAATATAGCAACACTTACCCACGCTGAGGGGGCCTTCCCAGGAGGTGAGTGTTGCTTGAAGACAATCAGATCAAGCTAGAAGGATGCTCAATGTGGCAGCAACAATCAATTCTTCATTGATATCAAAAACTCGGTTTTTACATGGCTAACAACTCTTTAAGGCTTTCTCACAAGAATAAATCTTTCATTTACAAAATATTCATGAAAATCATGGCTCTTTCTCATAGCCCTATGAGGCTTATTTATAACTGAATAATCATTGAGGAGTGGATGGGACCGAATCCCAATGCTCAAATTCCAAATATTACATTTTTAGATAAAATCCTCAAAAATCTGGGTTTTATTGCAATTTGGGCATATTTGAGTTAGTCCCCCACCCATATATTCCAAACCAATTCTAATTTTGAAAAACGGCCCACATTGTACTCAATTTTCCATAGTCTAGACAAAACCCATTTCGTATAATTTCTAGATCTGATGCCATCTGCACGAAAATCGAGGTGCAAGTTGGCAGTTTGAGTTTTTCAATAATTTTAGTAGAATCATTCCCCCTGAGATGGAGGTCCACACATGCTAGCTGGGTGAATTTTGTCTCACACGTCCACATGAAAACATCATTCTGGACAAAATCCATGTACTCGATTTTCCTCTAGAAGCTTTCCAAAATTTTGAATTATTTCTAGTACCGGATTAGCACAGTTGGTACCGGATTAGAACAATTAGTACTATAATCTTGTAGCCAGGGGTTTAGTACCATATGAACACAGCCATGAATATGGGTACCAGACCAACACGATGGTAATACTAGATGGAGCTAGTACCGGAATAGGCGCAATCTGGTACCGGATGAAGTTGGTACCGGAAGAGGCAAAGAGATGGTACTGGATGAACGTAAAGGTAGTACCGGATCACTGTAGAGTATTGGATGACATGGAGTGTGGGTACTGGATGACTGTAGAACCTTCTGGTACTAGATGACTTGGAGTATCAGATGAATTGCAATGTGAGTACCTAAACAAGAACAATACAGGTACCAGAACATGGACAATGCATATACTAGAACCTGAACAGTACAGAACATGTTGCTTGGACATAGAAACATAGGATTAAACCATCATTGACAAAACTATTGTATAATCATCCTTTTAATCAATAAAAATATGGAAAATTGTGTATTAACCACACAGGATGAATGGCAAGAGACAATGGAGGTTTATGGTGTAATTAGGGATATATTAGTGACAAAATGCGGAGAGAAGGTGTAATGATAAGTGTATTTGTATGACGGAAAGTATGACAAAACTGGAGCTCAACAAGATGATCGGCAGTGTATTAGATACCAAGATAAGAAGTATACCATCGTCAGTGACACGTTGTATCGTTGAGGAATAGATGATATCTTATGTCGTTGTTTAACTCACGAAGAGGCCAAGTCAGTCCTAAACGATTTCCACAAAGGGGTTTGTGGTGATCACCTATCTGGGCTTGCGACAGCCCAAAAAATATTGCGAGTTGGTTATTTCTGGCCTAATATATTTAAAGATTGTATTGAAGCAGTTAAGAAGTGTCACCCCTGCCAAGTGTTGACTTGGAAAATTTACTCGCACCCAGCCCCTCTTCACCCAGTCATTATCATCGGTCCCTTCACCAAGTGGGGGGTAGACTTTGTAGATTGCAACCCAACTTCAGTTGGGGGAAATCAACATATTATCATGGCCGTCAACTACTTTAATAAGTGGGTTTAATCCATGCCTACCATAAAATATGATGGGAAGATTGTTTCCTTCTTCGTATTCAATCAAATAATTGCCCGGTTCGGTATCTCGAGTGAGATTGTCATTGATCGTGGCAGTCACTTTCAGAACAAAATGATGGTAGAACTAGCATCTAAGCCGGGGTTTAGACATGGTCATTCCTCTCCTTACTACCCCCGGGAAAATGGGCAAGTAGAGGCCGTCAACAAGTCTCTCAAGACCATCTTGAAAAAAACTGTCAGTCAGAGCAAGTTTGATTGGCACATCATGCTATATCCTGCACTTTGGGCATATCAAAACACAGTTAAGACTACCATCGGTTTTTCCCCTTTCCAGTTAGTGTATGGTGTGGAGTCGATTCTTCCTATTGAATGTGAAATCCCTTCTCTTAATTTGGCAGTCATGCTCCTACCTGACACTTCATATCTAGAGAGACACCTTGTGCACCTAGAGAGTCTTGACGAGAAGCCTCAGGACGCCTTTACGACTATCGTGGCAAACAAAAAATGTGTCAAGGTTCATTATGACAAGTTTGCCTATCCTCAGTTGTACGTTGAGGGTGACTTGGTCCTCTTATATGACCAAGCCAAAGAACCGCTGGGGGCAGGCAATTTTAAACCCATGTGGCACGGTCCTTATATCATGCAACGTGTTCTAGAAAAAGGAGCCTATGAGTTAGAAGATTATGAAGGGAATGTGTTGTTTGAGCCCAGAAATGGGCTCTACTTGAAAAGATATTATGCTTGAGCCCTAGGCTTGAGAGGAACTCTTTGTATACTAATGTAATTTAGTGTATATACATATCTTTTCCCTTTCTTTTTGTCTTTGGCTTGCTTATCAAGTTTTCCCTTTATTGACAGATGTCAACGGAGTATTTTGTCTACCTAGGATTCACAAATGGAGCCAATCGTCATACACAGGACTTGGCTTCTGTCGCTTGGGTGGTTTACTCACCCGAGGGTATGTTGGTGTCTTCAGGTGGTGTGTGCCTAGGGCCATCCACGAATAATGTGGTCGAATATAGCGTTGTCATAGAACTTTTGCGCGATGCTATCTCACATGGTATTCGCTCGTTAGAGGTTCACCTAGATTCCCAGTTAGTAGTATGTCAGTTGAACGGTCGTTACCTTGTGTGTGATCCTACTTTACTCTGACAATTCCTATGGGTACGTCTTTTAGAACTACAGTTTGATTTTATCTCATATTATAACATTCCTAGGAGTGTTAATCATGTATTTGATGCCTCTGCTAATTACATTTTAGATTGGAATTTGTCTCATTAATAAAGAAAATAAAACCATTAAATCAATGTACACATTGTAAAATATAAGTAAAGTCGAAGATCCATTTTTATATATTTCAAAAATATGGTGTTTATATTACAAAATTGGGGCTAAAACCCTCAATACACATATATAGTCGGTATACAAATCCCACGACATCTACGCCTGTGGCGTCGAATGTGTGTTATGATATCAAACCAAAACGTTTGTGAGACACTGAAAGAGTCGTACCCATGCTCTAGGTACACCCACCACCTATCATTGCATGGCTTCAAGTAGATCCTCTACCTGAACCATTGGAATCCTCTGAGTCAAACGAGACAGGTTTCCCGACATGTTTTGTAGGACTCTCTCGGCTTCTCCTCCCACCCCCTCATCACCCTGGTTCCTCAGTCGATGTCGAGGTAACCCCTCCAGTCGTCCTGGACCCACGTCTGCATCATGCAAGTGTCTAGTTAATACTTAAACACCACCCAAAAATATTTGTGTCTCAGAATACAAAAATACAAAAAAAAATGAAATATTTAAAAACATTTTACCTATGTCACCATAGGTGGTCCCTGGTGGAAGTGCCATATCTGGATCTCCTCTAAAATCGATCCCCGCATAGGGATATTCATCCAGAGTGATGACTTGTTGCCGCCACCAAAAGAAAAAATCCTCGTTGTAGGGTGTTGGCACCCTAACTCCCCCATGACATCTCATGACCTCGGTCCACTGCGCCATGGCTGGATCACACGGTCCTCTAGGAAGGATCTCCACTCTAGGTTCCCGACCTGGAACTTGCCCGAAAAATAAACTGCAAAGAATAGAGGCAAACCCGAAGTTTTTCTTACCCCCTTGTTTGCACTCTGTAAACTGACCTTTCATATTGGTTAGTATTGAGGTACACCAGTCATAGACAGTGTGTCTCGCACACTATACTTCATAAAACATGAGTGGCCTCGATGCCTGGTGCAACGAAGCCAAGTCTGTGATCATGTTCAATACAAGAACGATGATCTTCAGGCTAAGGTTACTTATTGCCCAGATAGGGATCTGACTTCCCACTTTGGGATTCCTCGCTACACAGTGCACATCGATATACTCCTTGATCTTCATTCCACTCCCTGCTCCGCGTCACTTGAGGTTTACAACCTCTCCTTAGCGTGATAAACCAGTCAATAAGTAGATGTCCTCTACTTCGATCCTCAATGGTTTTCCATCGAGGATAAATCTTTCACTATTAGGGTCCCAGTAACCCACCAACATCTCCAACAACCTCACTTGGGCCCTCATTCCTTTGAGAGCCCAAAACTTATACAAGCCACACCTTTTTAGAGCCACTTGAGCCACTGGATCTCGATCCACAGCTGCATCAACCTCCTCATGTTCTCTCTCTCTCCATTCAAGAACCATCCTGCAAAGGACAAATTAAACTTTGAGTTAGAACCTTCCTTTTTGGTCATTTGCATGCATGTACGCGACTTCCTTTGCATAGAGTCGCATGTAGGGCTCGTTATACGCTCCCTGTGGTTCACACATTGTGTATACCTCGTTGTATACGTGACCTAAATAAAGCCAGCCCGTGTACACCAAAATCCACATTTTACGCTCTCAATAACTAAAAACCTAGAACCTAATTCAAAAATGCAATCCACTGAATTTGAAGAGGATGAGAAGTAGAGTTACATGATCCAGACAGTTCGTGATTTCGTTGCCTGATGCTCCTGCGATCATCGTTTGAATCTTGGAGGTATTTTGGTCCAAATTGAACTATTTGGGTAAAAATAAAAATGGTATAGTAATTTTTTATTTTATTACTATTTATAAGCTATTTTTACCCACTTTATATAGTTTCGTGCCATTTTTTAACCTAATGGACTAATACAAGAGTGTTTTTGAGCTGGCTTTTGTATTTTTGACCCAGATTTCTTGCGTATTTCAATGTTATGATTGGTCGTTTGTCACCTCGTGCAGGTATTTTCATAACCTAGCATACAGGATAGGTATCCACTCCATCGTGCATTTTTTCATTATCCTCTACATCACTTTTTATGCCTTAGGTATGAACCCATTTGTTGCGACACATAACCTTCTGTCTTTTATAAGTAATGTTGTTAATAAATGGTAGAGACTTACCAAACATGGGCGACCTAGTTAGATCCTCTTTGTCATTTGGTGCCCATGTCGATTTTTTTTTCCTTAGGACCAGGAGTCCATTATAGCTTGATACATGACTTTATGATGAGCCTCATTTATCACTCATACACATGCGGCCTTATTCCCCGCGAACTCCCAAAACGAGTCTTAGTTAAGCTCTTTTCCGACTCGTCTAAAAAATGAAAAGATTGTCGAGTGATTTGTCCCTTTCACACTCGTTAAATTGAA
The DNA here is from genome assembly GCA_009831015.1 of Picea engelmannii. Taxonomy (NCBI): domain Eukaryota; kingdom Viridiplantae; phylum Streptophyta; class Pinopsida; order Pinales; family Pinaceae; genus Picea; species Picea engelmannii. The sequence continues at coordinate 196,183 of ML789338.1, forward strand.
TTTGAAAGGTCATGAGTCTTAGTTAAGCTCTTTTCCGACTCGTTAACAAAAATAGAAAATATCGTCGAGCAAACTTGTCTTTTTCACACTCATAAATTGGATTTGAAAAGACGTCTATTTGGCACAAGTTTATCCCTTTTTCACACCAATTAGACTAAAAGACATAAAAAAGGACATTTGTTGGCGTTAAGTTGTGATTGCATCTCATGCCCCTGCTTGCAGTATTGAGCCTTTAGCCGATTCTCGCTTTGCGTTATAAACTGTTTCCTAAGCAGTGTTTTCATCATCAACCAAGCAAAGCCTTGTTTATATCCTTCACAATTTGACACCCTATACCTTGGAGGGAACATCACCCCGAGTGTCCATCTCCTGCATGCATTTCCTTGCATTGAGAATAGGTACGTTCCACTGCTGGAACTATTTTTTCTTACTTGCGACACTCATTTCCTCCTCTTTATCATAGCATTCACTTGTTATGAAAAAACAAAAAAAGACGAGCGGGAATGGAGTACTATATTATATTTGGCAGCAGTCGTGTCACCTTTGAATAGAGAACAAAGTTATGGAGTCCTTGTGTCATCATAATTTTGGGTTTAGCATGGCCTTAGGAAGTTGATCTCGTTACAGAGTTTTCTCTACCGACTCATTACTCTTCCAATCCCTATAGAGAACATTATTGATGCCTCCTGCATCTAATAGTCACATCATTGATTCTATGTTGTCGGAGTCTACCATATGTCTCATGCTCTTGTTCAAAGGAAGTCTATCAACCTGTGTCGGCCATTCCTCAGAACTCATGACTTTGCATGTCGGTCATACCCTCAATTTGTCTCAGAATCACATGATACTATGGTCTTATCATGCACCCTTGCCCTACTTTAATCATTGGTAGGTCACCTTGAACCCAACAGTCGACATTTCATCATTGGTCATTGACTGAGTGGTTTCCCTTGTGTTCGACGGCAAGACATCTATTCACACTTTGGGATTCATGCAGTGTCTTGGATGACATTAGCCTTATTGGTGGTTTCCTCGCCTTTGTCAGCAGTTTTCATCATTGGTTTCTATTCAGAGGGTCTTTTTCATGTACTTCTTGCATTTGGCACACGTGAAAGACGCGCAAGGTCATTGGTTCGTGAACATGTTCTTCGTCCGATCTCCACCAAATTATGAAGCTCTTGATTTGTTCCTCATGCTAACTGATGAGAGATGCCTTAATGCTCTCCTTTCAGCAGGTCTCTTTCCATCGACTTCAGCTCATTTATTCTAGATATGGGACCTAGATTTTTATGAGTACCTTGAGACTTGCAGTCATTAGTGGTAGGCTCTCTTGCCATTGATAGATGGGAATACATCAATGTCTCTTGATCAATGGATTCCTCAAGTGTTCGACACCGACTCCTTTATTCACACTTGTAGGAATGTGCTCCATTCCTTTATACCTACTTTCATTATTGGTAGGTTGTCTCGCATTTGTTAACGGTATACCTCAATGACCGGTAATCAAATGATGTCTCATTGTGTTTGACCTCAAATCCTTTATTCATATTATGTAGACTTGCACCCTTGGCAGAGAGTGTAGAAGACTTGAAGAAATCACTATGTGGTCGCAGCTTTCCTGAGTTGTTGCTTCCCTTTCATTGGACCAACACCTATTTGACTTCAGTAATCATGGGACATCAAATTATACTCCATTGTATACAGATATCTTCAAATTGGTTTTGAGACTAGTTCTACTAGGCCTTGTTCGTGATTATGATAGCTTTTGGCATATAACCGCATTTGTATTTTCCTATTCATGGCCATGGACACTTATTTGGTATATTTTCCACATGGATCTGCATTGTATTCTATTGGCAGCCATGTATGTAAAGTCAACACAGAATGTAATGAGCAACTAGTTTTTCCAGCTGGGTTTACACCACTCCACTTATGGGTTATTTATAATGTATTTCAACCATCGTAGATACTCCTCTGATCTCACACACTAAGGAGCATCTGTTATAGAAATATTTTCCTCACCATTGCTATATTGCACAGAGGGCCATTTTCCATTTCCCTATGCAGACTTGTCATCCATTTTTTATGAATCCAGAGCTAAAAATACATATTTTCCACATATATGCACCCTATCTACTATACAACATGTGTATACGTAGGTTGCTCCACTACAGCCCGTGTACATCGGGATTTGTGCCAAAAAATACAAAAATGAAGTCGGGTTTCCATGTCACGACAGGAGATCTCTAGTCCTTGGCCTTCCATATACTGTAAATGTTCCAACTCGGCCCTTCAATTGCATTTTGAAGGCTATAAGAGCACAATTCTGAGCTATGGAAAAAAGGAGAAAGCATTCAACTTTAAGAGAAAAGTTACTTTGGAGAAATTACTTCATATTGAGTCTGCATCCCTTTGTCCCTCAAGTCTGAACACAGTGTTCAGCCCCCAAGATTTTTCCCTATTTTTGAGAGAACCTCATTGTCTCTTTTCTACGAGCTTGCCTTTGGTGGAGGCTTGAAGTGGTGGAGACCCAGTTGGAAGGAACTTGGTTTCTTGGTTCTGAACCGTGCCAACATGGAAGTCTGTAATGTTATCACTTTTGCTGATCATTTATTAATAGAAATACTCCTTTCCTATCCTATTGGTATCGTGCAAATATATGATTATTATCCATGGGCATGTTTGTAATGTTTATTGATGGATTATGCTATATAATGTGCTAATCTTTTATATTATCACTATATGCTTTCTCTACTTGTTTGTTGAGAACTTGTCATGGGTATAAAGCTTTGGGTCAAAGTGCTCAATGGTAGACATCTTCAAAAGTTGGAACGAGGTAGGGTTCTTTCTTATCTCTCTTTCACATTGGTTTACATAGCATATGTTGGAATTGAGTAGATTTCTGCAATCATACCTATCTTTTTCGGTTTACCCTGGCCATAGAGAGTTTTTCCCTCGTAACACATGCTTTCAATGCTTTGGTGTTTTTGGGTATCTCTTGGTCTGGGTCTTCCCCCGAGTCCTCCTAGATTTCATCCTTTGGATCATTCACAAGGGGGATCAAGCTGGGAGAGGGATCCTCGAAGTGAATGAAGACTAGATCATATTTCTTTGTTGGGGGAACTGGATCAGGGTCATGTTGGATTTGAATCTCTTATGTTGATTCTTTTGAATTTATTATTTCTACCTCCATATTTCCAATCACTTCATATATGTTTATACTACTTTCTGCGTCATTATTCCCCATCATCGAGGATTTCCCCTTTAGTGGAGAAGTAGGCCTGGAGTTTTCTCTTCATTCTTGCGGCTAGGGTCCTGACTTATTTGTAGTTTTCTTCCTTTTGTCTTGTTGCCATTGTTATTACTCTTTGTCTTTGGGTTTATCTATATTTTCCTTGGAACATTTTTTTGCAAAGTGCTCATACTCATGGAATGATTTTCTTTTGAATGGGAGTTCCTCATAGTCAATTGTTTGAATATAGGACCGGTCATCTAGGGTGAGCTCGATGGCCTCTAGAAATCCTTTTTCCAGATATACTTATATGCAAAGGTGAGAAAATTATTGGATACCATATCATGGTTCAGCACGATCAATGAATCTACCCAAGGTATTCCTAATATTTTTTAAGGTTTCGTCATTCCAACAATGGAGGGGAAGGAAGGGGAGATGAACCCAAATAGGGACTGTGGATGGAATGTCATTTTCCAAACTAAAATATGGGGTCCATTTGTTCAGATACATTCCTCTTGAACCCACGAAATAAGGACAATTTCTAAAAATCAAATCTCTATCGGTTTTGTTTTCAAAGAGAAAGACGTAGAATCCCTTACCACAGAAAGCTGAGGACATTTTTCCCTTTATCATTTTCTTCCATTTTTTATCCATCCATTACATAATTTATCTTGGGGACAGCCAAAGACCCATAAATTGTCTGATCAAACCATTCTCTGCCAGATGAAGAGAAAACAAATGGGAGGAGGAGGTATGTACTGGCACCTTTGGGATCTCGTCGATCTTCTTGACAAAACGAGACTCGGGGGCCCTTTCGCAGACTTCATGTAGGAGGTGATGAGAGATTGAAATGAAGCGATATCGAGAGGAGGCAAGGTTTGTGTGGGGGATCCTCCCCCCGAACCAGAGTTCATGAGAACGATTGCAGCAAACCACGAGAACCCTATCTAGGTTGCAGAGCTCCAAAAAAAATTATTAAATAAATTATTAAAGTGAATGTCTTTTTAAATTATTGAGTTTTGAAAAGTTTAATAAAATGTAATTAAATTACATTAGTGATTTAAACTTAATCTCAATAATTGATCTCAAGTAAGATGAGATATAATCTCAATCATTAATCACTTTGTATATTAGGGTTAGGGATCCAAATCAATGTTATAAAAGGTAGCCAAGGTAAAAGGAAAAGGCATTTCTATTTAGAGACAGTGACTCGTATTGAGAGAAAAGGACTTTTTCTCAAGGAGATATTAGAAAGGGTGAAGAAGGAATTTCACCTAGAGATTAGTTTAGTCCAAAGGAAAAGATTAGCTAGTGGGAAGCAGATGCAATAGGTACATCTACAAGTAGTGTCGTATGCGCTGATAAAATAGCTCAGGGCACATAAATAAGCACCAGAAAAGTGTTCCAGGGAGAATACATACACGTCATACAAGATGAAACAACAAAAGACATAAATTCAAGATCTAGATATTTAATGTAATATTCCCCGTCATTTGGAAACAAACCAGAGTACGACCTCCCAATATGCAACCTCGAATTTCAGGACATGAATAGGTTCAACTCCAAGGGATTTTAAAGAAGAAGATACAGTTCATCAAATTTAGGAAGACATGGATATGGATATACAGGAATCACATCATTCTCATGTTGGTAGAGATGAAGTTTACAACAATCATGTTTTCCATTAGTCATAGTGCTTTTCTATGTTTTGCAAATTAGTTCTAGTTTTAGGAGTCTATATCAAGATTTGTACTAGCAAAAATTTTAGGAAATCCTCTGCAAAGAACAATTTTGTTTTTTTTTGTAACAAATCTTAACTACTATGCTTAGTCGTTGGAATATAGACTATGTAACAACATTGTTGAGAAAAAGGTATGATGAATCTTACTCAAGCATTTTCAGATCTTGTTGGGCTAAGGCAAGATAGTTGGGAATGTTACCCGGGATTTATAGCCTAAAGATAAAAGAAACAGTCACTTAATCCCCAAGTATTAAGTACAAGAGACCAAGGCTGGTTTTTTATATATTATGTGTAATTGTGAAAAATAAATAAACTTAAACAGAAATTACATGAGTATGTACATGGAGATAAAAACAAGATATGAATCAAATCATCAAAATACACATGTGAGACTGAAATCAGAAGTCTGATTTTTATATTGATTTCATTATGAGATACAAAGTTGAATTCTCTTTATAAACCCCTGCGAGGGTAGGTACCAAAGTCAGATTTAGAAGCCTCTGATGGGAACCATACAAAAAGACTCTAACAACAAAAGAAAATTGAAACTTAAAAATCTGGATCACCTTGCCACAAAATGTTGTCACTTGACTCTGCAAACTATTCTTTATTAGTCATGAAATTTAATTCATAAATAGATAAGAACACACAGATTGCCAAAGGTAAATCATACACCTTTAAAACAAGCTGCCGAAATATATGATTCAATTTTGAATCATATTGCCTTCAATAAGACCATGTTGTCATTAAGATGGTTAAGCCTTCTAGTAAATTCAGAATGAATGAAAAATGAAAGTATCTCACTAGTATAGAGCAAACATTAAGGCTGAAGTTCTCCTTCTATTCTCTCCTTCCATGTCTCTTCATTTGATTGAGATTTTATTTCTTCTAAATAATTTATGGTAGTTAAACTACCTTTCTTTAGTTGAGCTTAATTAGCTTACTTAATTATTTGATACAAATAAATATTAATATATAAAAATAAGGGTCTAATTAAATAATAACTAAATAGGTGGGACCCCTTGTGATTCCCATATCAATTTATTTTAATAGTCATCAAAACATGAAGTATAAAACCCCAAACAATTGATTCAAACATCTTCCTTGTAACTTCCATTCTCATATTAATGATCAAATATTTAAATATCAACAAAATATAACATGACTATATCCAAAAAATGGAATTATATCCATGTTGTCCAAAACATTGTCTAAACATGTATTTATTGTCCAAAACATTGTCAAAACAAAAATATTATCTTCAATAGAAAATAATATTAATCATCATTAAAACCCATATGTGTTGTGAGAGCTATTTTGCCTCTTTTCACTGTTGCCCTCTTTTGATATTTTTGTTGTAGCATTAGGTTGATCAGAACCTTGAGGGTGGATCTCTCCGATGAGATGGGAGAAATTTCCTTTGAGATGAAGACAAGAAGACACGGATTCAGAGGAATCTTTGGATGACTTGGAGGGAGTGGCCACTCCTTTTCCTTTATCTATCTCTAGCTTGGGAACATTCGTTTTTATCCTTTTACTTGCATGGGAGGATTGTACTGGCGAGACAACATGATCAGCTTAGGTATTTGGATTTATTGGCAATGGAGGGGGGGGTAATGGAAAAGACACAGTAGGACAACCATGGTGATGAGGAGCAGGCTGATGGACAGTCTCTTGCCAACCATCATTGGCAGGTGATTCTATATGCATAGAAATGTGACAAGGAACACATATACCATAAAAGTTTTGATGTGCTTGGAAGGGAGCCCTCTCAGGTTGGGGATGGAGAATCCCATGGCCAACTAGGTTGAAGAACCCAACTTGAAAGAGGTAATTTATTTCTTGTGGATCAGCATCAAAATGTATCGAAAATCATGGTCTTCTATGGCCCCTTTGCCCATTTTCTCTGCCTCTATTAGCATCTCTATTAACACCTCTTCCATTGTTTCCTCTGCTAAATAATCTCATCCTGAAGCAATATTTACAACATGTTATGAAAAACTCTTAACAATCCATGCATCAATACTGTACCTAAATAAAATCAAAAGGTTGGCTCTATTATTCACCACAGAAGCACATGCAATCCATCCATCAACATCTTAAAACTCAACAATGAATTTGTCATTTGAACAATGATATTGGGAATATGAGGGGCTTATAATGAGCGGAACATGGTAGCATGTATGGGAAGCGACCAAAGAATAATGTTCAAGCAAATGCAGGAATAACACAAAATGTATCCATATCTAAACTTCCAACACCAGTCATTAGCTTAGTCTTTTCTTTTGTTATTAATCCTTTCTCTTTTCAAAAAAATGAAATTCATAATAATAGAACAAGGAATGTTTTAAATGTATTTGAGAAGGTGGTGGGAATATAATGATCGAAAAGTGAGATAATTAAAGTGAAAAAGATGATTATTGTTCTATCATATGCAATAGTATTTATTAAAAATCATCATTACCATCATTTGCCAAAACGTTTTTCTGTTTCATAATTCAAATCCAAGACAAAGTCATTTTTATATTATCCAATATAAAACCCTAGGAAAGTCCCAGGATTTTCAAACTGTACAACTTTAATTTCCCCTTCCTTTTCTTTTTATCATCAAAGATTTCATAAGGGACTATTAACAAAATCATTCTGAATAATTAAAACCAGACTACATCAATCACGCATGGGAGGCTAAGAAAACCACATAAAGTCATCATCACAACCTCAATACTTGTTGTATAAACAAATTGGGCTCGAAACCCCATGTGAAACTGGTGCTCATCATTTATTTCAACATCACACAACTTCAAAATCGATAAAACCCCCATGGATAAATAACAAGTGAGATAAGACTTAATGCAAATAACCGATCTTCCCACTGTCAGGTTAATCACTTATAACATACATCAAGACCATAGTTTGAATATCTTAATTGTCATACATCAATGAAAGAACTGAGGTATGGGAGAACGCAAAGTCGAAACCTTCACAAGGGGTTTGTAAAAACCATTTAACCATCTCTTATCACAACAGACTTTCCACATACCTCTCCACAGACCTCTCATGGTGGCCACAAGGAAAATACGCTCATATATTCACAAACAGTTGAAAGGTAATTTGAAGGAGCTACAAGTCTTCCAAAGACTTGGTATTGGCGCTAAGCAAACCAACTGTTCTTTTGTTTCACAGAGAAAAAGAAACCCTTGAATTTTAATGACCAGAGATGAGTAAAACCAAAAACACTTACCATAATTATTTTCCAACAGTCATAGCACAGAAGAAGTATTCATTATGGTAATAACATAATCACATAATCCAAACAGAAAGGAGTTTCAAACACTATTCTCAGCTTGAAAAATTTAAATGCCAATAGGGAGGAACCTCCACTTAAATGAAATTTGCATATTCATGATACCCACATACATCCATTTACACTTTTGAAGCAAACACGCTCTGTAAGAAAATCTAAGAGCCAGCATCATGATTTTATTCAGAGCGGAGCTACATTTCATGAATGGAGAGGTAAGAGCCATCATAATTGTAAGGAGAATGCCAGAAAACCAACAAGCACCATTATTCTTTCCAAGGCTGAGAAAAACAGAGGCAGCACCAGCCAAAGCAACCAACACAAATGTGAACCAAGTGAGGGTGGCGACCTCGAGGTAGGGTTAGAGTGGCATGCAGTAATTTCACATTGTTTCTCACATTAATTCCATCAACTATAGCCAAGTATGATCGCAACCAATACCTCCAGCGCATAGTCCACTATCTTTGCCACATAACAATTCAATACAAAAATCGAATTTTCCTCTTTTCATTAAGCTCATAAGTTTTATATGCATACTCGACACTTAGAACCAAATACATCTCATGTCCAACATTCTTTGCTAGGGAAGGATTTCCACCTTATAAAACTTAACAATTGTCCATGATAATAACAAGGATATCATAAGTGCAATATGCCATAACTATATATGTCCCATGCTTGGAGTTTGAATCAACAAGTCAAAATATATGTTAAGAACCAAATACTTGCATACAGAAATACCACAAAGATTCAGAGAACAATATAGAAAACCACCACTTTATTATATCAAACCCTTGAGGTAGGGAAACACCATACAATGGATCCCATTATGGAAGGTATGCTCTCTTGTTCACTTGCCTCTTCAAGGGGGCAACCTCCTAATGAACTTCATCTCCAAATACAATAATTCTCTTCATGTCCCATTACATTGCTTGAACCTTTTTATATAGTGCTACCATCACCTAAGAACATTCTAGAGGAGGAATCTTCTATAAGTAGAACCTTCTAAGAAGTCCTCTTACATTTATTATATCTATCTACCATAGTGGCCTTATTTAATAATGTAGTGGACCTAGTCCACCTTACATTGAATGGTCTCCACTATTATCAATATGGTCCCTCTGGGCCCCACTACTACCTCTCTAGCTACCTAACATTCCATCCACCTTATGAAATCATTGTCCTCAACGCTTGATGCAAAACCATATACCAAGGTCCCATGGATAAGTGTGGACCATAGTGTTGAAATAGACTAGAGAACCAGGGTCCCATTGAGAAATGGAAGCCACCATGCTGAAGTAGTCCAATCGCCATTCTAAACCAGGGTCCCATGTCCAATTGATCATGTGAACCCCACATAGAAGATATCAGCACCCAATAACCAACTGAAAATGATTCTCCCAATACTGACACCTATCATGTGGATCCAAATAAGAATATCCATCCACAGAGTGGGAGATGATAAAAGATGAATCTGGAAGGAACAATACCATTGTAGAATATGTAGGCTGGACGCTGGTAACTAGATCCTGATGTGGACATTGATGTTCTCTATAGAAGGTGGAGTAGAGTCATCAAATAAAATATGGAAGTGTTTGTCATCCTAGAAATGGAAACTATCCATATACCAATCATCGCAATCGGCCTCAAAATCATACCAAGCATATATTTCTTGATTATATTCATCCCTAAGGTCCGCCATAAGAAATCTCTCCTGCATGTTATCCAATGAATCTTGAATACTACGAAAACTATCATTGAGGCCATCTACAAATTCATCCAATCTGTCAAACAATTGGGCTTTGAATGTTTCAGTAATAATTAGAATTTCTTTGAGGGTTTGAGAATTTAGAATGTTAGGTAGCTAGAGAGGTAGTAGTGGGGGCCCAGAGGGCTCATAGTGATAATAGTGGAGGAATCTTCTAGAAGTAGAACCTTCTAAGAATTCCTCTTACATTTATTATATATAACTACCCATTTATTATATCTAGCTACCATAGTGGCCTTATTTAATAATATAGTGGACCTAGTCCACCTTACATTGAATGGCCTACACTATTATCACTATGGGCCCTATGGTCCCCCACTACTACCTCTCTAGCTACCTAACAAGATATGTGTAGCAAGAATAAACCAATATGCTCATTAAAACAACAATTATCCCCTTTCCTTTTTAAATTAAATTTCCAATAAACCCCATCATTTATCCAGAAATCGGTTTCGAATTTCAAACTATAGAGTCATCTTTGCAAGGTAGTCATGAGCATAATCAAATAAAAGTGTCTTTCATCATTATTCACATAACGAGGTCCCACCTATTTAGTATATTATTAAATATATATAAGTAGTAAGGCATTGCAACCCATTTGCAAGCAGGTATTCCATGTTGCACTTTTGGGCGTCAACAAACTAGCAACTCCACAGGGGAATTTGTTCCCAACAGATTTAGAACTCGGAATGTTTGGTTTCACATACCAATAGAAGTAGGTGATCGAAAACTGCTGAAAAGAATAGTTATGCAACAGGGGGGGAAATATGGTTTAAGGGAAATAATGAGATGGGACTTTGGGGAATAACTTATGGAAAGTGATATGTATGAGGGGAGTTGGTCCTGTATGCATAAAAATCGAATAAGACATAACAGATAATTCTTTTTAGACTTTCAAGGAGAATTCTTTTGATGTGCTCTTGAATCTCAGGATGGAGGAAAGAAAGGGATAGCATAAACAAGGAAGAAGACAAAATCAACTATCCTACAATGGTATTGAAAGAAAAAAGTTATTTCAGGGATGTATGAAAGGAGTACATCGTGACAGTTGTGTGTGTCTTATTTTTAATCGATCAACAATATTTACAGAATGACATTGTTATGATAAAACTGATCCAGACTTTATTCTTGATTATTATGAGAAACAAACAACAAAAATTAAAACTCAACAAAAAAACAAAAAAAACAGTAAGACAAAAGACTATATACAGTAGTCATTTTTACACAAGCGTTAATGATCAAGTTGGTTCCACATAATGTTTCAAGTGGGAACCATTAGTATTGTAAGAAAACAATCGCTCCTCCAAATCCTTTAGAAGGTATGAGTTTGTGCCCCGGACCTAGCCATAAGTTTTGGAATTTAGAATGTCTCCCTCTTTCAGCATGGGTTGAGTCCCATAGTAGGACTTTTTCATCAATCTTGAATTTATCAGCCTTTGCTCGTTTGTTAAAATACTTTTTCACTATTTGTTGCCTTCTTTTTAGGTTCTCGAAGGCAAAGTTTCTTTGTTTTTCCATAGATAACAATGCATTTATCCTTTGGGGAACATTAGAAGAATTTAATTCTTTCGTCTATAACATCAGTCATAAGGAGTAAATCTCTAGCTCAGTAGGTAGAATAGCCTCTTGGCCATATACGAGTTGAAAGGCAGTAAAGCATGTACTTTTTTTGGTTGTTGTATGGTCTACCCATAGAGAATAAGTGAGAAGTGTGTGCCACTAGCGAGGTTTATCTTCTATGATCCTCTTTATGATCCTAACCAAATTCTTGTTACTGGACTCTTCTTGCCCATTTCCCTGAGGGTAATAATTAGATGAAGTAAAATGTTTAACACCTAATTTAGCCAGAAATTGGGTCAATTTTGCAGAAATGAAGGTTGGGCCATTGTTTGTAATGATCTCTAATGAGATGTTGAATCTGGAAAAGATGTTAGATTCTAGGAAAGAATTTACCTACTCATCTTGTGCATGTCTAAGAGGGACATCCTTGGTCCACTTAGTAAATTAATCAGTGGTTGTCAAAAGAAAGATATGCCCTACAGAAGATGGAGGATTGATAGGGCCGATAAAATCTAGACCCCATTTAGAAAAAGGTAAATCTGGGAGGACAGGTTGTAAGTACATGGCAGAAAGGCATTTTTTTCCAACGAAATTTTGTCACTTATCACGAGATCTTGTGAATTTATAGGAATCGCAGAATATCAAACTCCAATAGTAACCATTTCTTATGATCTTAAAAGCAGTAGCCTTAGCATAAAAAGGGCCACCAATGTGAATGACAGAAATTGATGATCCGTGTATTTTGTGTAACAATTTATGTGCTTATTCATCATTTAAACATCAAAGTAACAAACCATCAGTAGACCTCCTAAACAAAGAGTCTCAAAAATGATATACTTGGAAGATTCAAGGTGGGGTCTCCTTCCCTAGTGAGGATCTAAGTTATCTAGGCACCTTTGATGCTGCAAATAATACACCATATTTTTATACCAAGGATGATCAGCTAAAGAAATATTTTGATTTTCAATATAGAATAGTGTCAAAAGAGGATTAGCTTGATCGTCAAGTTCTTCACTTGGTTCAGGGTACTGAGCTAAGTGAATGGATAAGTCTCGTCCCTTGATTGTCTTCAAATTCATGATCGTCAAATCATGCTCCTGAATTTTGGCAAGCCAATGTGCAAGTTTTCCTGAAAGATAAGTTTGTGAAATCAGAAACTTGACAGCAGGCAAAGGGACTTTTACCTGCATGTGTTTGCCCAAAATAAAATGGAGAAATTTTTCTATAGCCTTGACAAGAAAAAAATCATGTTTCTCAATAAAAGAGTATATCATTTCATCATCTGATAAACTTTGGCTCATGTAAGCTACAAGTTTTTCATTTTTTTGGTCATCACTTTGTAATAGGATAGCAAAAATTGCTTCCTCGGTGGCATTGGTATATATGATAAAGTCTTTCTCAAAATTAGGTTTCGCCAGAACCGGTGTGGAACTGATTTCTTTCTTGATCCTAAGGAAAGCATTCCCAACATCATTTTTCCAAGAAAAACAACGATCATGTTTCAAAAGATTATGGATTGGTTTAACCATGACAACAAAATCAGGAACAAACCTACGGAAAAAATTAATAATGCCCATGAAAGCTTGAACTTATTTCTTGCAGGTGGGGGCAGGAAGGTTTAGAATGGCAGTAATCCTCTCAGGATCTATGCTTATCCCTGAATTGGAAACAACATGATCGATGAGTTTTCCCTTCGTGACACCGAAAATATATTTGGAAGGATTTAAAGAAATGCCAAATTTTTTGCGGTGCATAAGAACTTTTCTAAGATGACCAAAATGATCCAATCGACTCTTGGAATAAATAGTCAAATCATCAAGATAAACTTGGATGATCTTATTGATTAGATCTTCAAAAGGAATCTGCATAGCTATTTGAAAAGTGGCACTTGCATTAGACAATCCAAAAAGCATGCGTTCATAAGAAAATGTGCCCCGGCGTGTGGTAAATGTGGTTTTATACCTATCAGTCCTTTTTACCTTGATTTGATTATACCCGGAAAAACTGTCAAGTAAAGACATCATTTGAGACCCTACAACATGTTGTAAAATCATTTCCATATTAGGAAGCGGAAAATGGTATTTGATACTTTCTCTGTTCAATGTGCGGAAATCGAAACATTATTTGATATGGCCAATAGTTTTTCGAACAGGGACCAGATTTGAAACCCACTTGGAATACTTAACTGGAAAGATTATATTAACTTTCAAAAAAAATTCCAATTCCTTTCTAATAGTGGCTTTGAGCGCAGGGTAATAGGTCTTTGTTTTTTCCTAACTAGTTTTACCCCTTCCTTGATAGGAATGGCATGATGTATGAGAGCATGATCAAAACCACGAAGATCCTCCTATGACCATGCAAAAACATCTTGAAATTCACGGAGTAATTCTATGAATTCCGCTTTTTATTCATCATAACATTGGGCCCCTAATTTAATGATCCTTGGAGATTCGGATGTCCCAATATTCAAGGAAATGGTATCACCCACTTTCCTTTTCGAATCATATTCCTTATGTGTTTCTTTGTTTCCTAGATCACTTGAAAAAAATGAACTTTCAAGAGGAGTCAAGCCTTTACGAATTTATCATCTTCAATAGATATAATTTCTTTGGGCTTAAACATTTCATTATGTATGAAAGTGAAAATGCCTTCATCACTCAGAAAAACCTGCCATGATTCTATGTTATCAGGGATGTGAGGATGATATAGAGATTGAAATATACAATCAGGCCTTTGAGGTAAAAGTTGTGGAGTAGGGAATGCTGCAAAAACAACTAACATATCATCCATTGAATTAAGTTCTCTCTTAACATGAGTGATGTTAAACGATAAAATATTTGAAATGAGCATCCAAACAGCTTGAGTATAAAATTTAAGTAACTTGTTGTTTGGTGAATAAATCTTACATACAA
>ML789338.1:229185-263324 GCA_009831015.1 Picea engelmannii
ATGAGGTATTATGTGATGTTACCCCACTGGATGTCTGTGATGTTCTCTTGGGCCAACCATATATGTGGAGACGCCATGATGTTTATGAGTCTCGACCCCATAGTGTCATTGTTACTTTGGGGGGTCATCTCTACAGAATACCATAGGTAGTTCAAACTATTGTTCCACCAAAAAAATTTCGCAAGGCAGTATCTCATACTACAAAATTCAGCTTCTTCACAATCCGTTCAAAAGGGGAACAGAAGGACACTGCAACCACTACAGCCTCACCCCCTGCACCTTCTATCCAACAGAAGAAGGTTGAAAAGGTTGCAGCAAAGCGTAAATATTCCTTTTGTACACCTTCCTCTCATGTATCTCAACTTGCTGAACAGCCTCAGCTTCAACAGTTTCATGACAGACTTCCACAAACTAAGCAGTGTGACGTCTCCAGCAATACAAGCAGCTCACCAAGATGTAGATCCAGCAAATGATTTTCCCTCTCCCCGGGAACTCAATGCAATGGAGACCATTGCTTCCTAAGGAGGGAGGATTGATCCAGGTGGATATCGGTGGCCACCCACCTTTTTCGACTGGCTCAAAACAATTTTCTGGCAATTTTGGCAATTTACTATTTTTAGCAGGTTTTAACTTATGGGGCCATTTGGAGGGCCTAAATGAAGGTTTTTCGAGATCAATATTCTCAATGATATCTGAAGGCATGATTGAGCCCCCAAAATGAATCTCCTCGATGATACCTTTCCAACGAGCTATCATATGCCTAAAACGGAGATCGTATGCAAAAGTTACGACCCCGGGAAGTTGATGTACTAACTTACCCAAACGGGGCCCACGTGACTTTTGGTGCTTCATCTCTTAGGGTTAGGTTTTTGGATGTCTAGGGTTTTTGGAATTCCTGTTTATTGTAAAAATGTCTTCAGAGCCTCGTTGTATCCATCTTCTTTCGAATGCAAGTAGCCATCACATCTCTTCCCAGAGATAAGTTGTCACCATTCTAGTGAGTCTTTCACTCTATATTTTTACAGTCTCTGTACATTTCTTTCATTAATAGAAATCATGTATTACTATATCTCTATGTTTATGGTTGCATCTCTGATATATTTCTGTTATATTATTGGATATACGCGATATCTTTGTGCATTTCTTTATTATATCTCCGCTCTCATTCTGTGCTGAAAATAATCTGGATTAGCCAATTAACTCTACCTCTATTAGAACCTCTATAAAACACCTCTTCCATTGTTGCCTCTACTAAAGAAACTCATCCTGAAGAAATATTCCAAACATGTTATGAAAAAATCTTAACAATCCATGCATCAATACTCTACCTAAATAAAATCAAAAGGTTGGCTCTATTATTCACCACAGAAACATATGAAATCCATCCATCAACATCTTAAAACTCAACAATCAATTTTCCATTTGAACAGGGAGTGGTAGGGATATTGGGAAGATGAGGGGATTATAATGAGAGAAAAATGGTAGCATGGATGGGAAGAAACCAACGAATATTGTTCAAGCAAATGTAGGAGTAACAGAAAATGTATCCATATCCAAATTTCCAACACCAGTCATCAGCTTAGTCTTTTATTTTGTTATTAATCCTTTATCTTTTCAAAAAAATGAAATTCATAATAATAGAACAAGGAATGTTTTAAATGTATTTGGGAAGGCAGTGGGCATATAATGAGTGAAAAGTGAGATAATGAAAGGGGAAAATATTATTATTGTTCTATCATATGCAATAGTATTTATTAAAAATCATCATTACCATCATTTGCCAAAACTTTTCTCTGTTTCATAATTCAAATCCAAGACACGGTCGTTTTTATATTATCCAATATAAAACCCCGGGAAAGTCCCAGAACTGTCAAACTGTACAACTTTAATTTCCCCTTCCTTTTCTTTTTATCAGCAAATCTTTTATAAGGGACTTTTAATAGTCATTCCAAACAATTAAAACCATACTACATCAAGCGCGCATGGGAGGCTAATAACACCACATAAAGTCATCATCGCAACCTCAATACTTGTTGTATAAACAAAGTGGGCTTGAAACCCCATGTGAAATTGGTGCTCATCATTTATTTTAACATCACACAACTTCAAAATCAACAAAACCCCCATGGATAAATAACAAGTGAGACAAGACTTGACGCAAATAACCAATCTTCCCATTGTCGGGTTAATCAATTATAAGATACATCATGACCAGAGTTTGAATCTCTTAATTGTCATACATCAATGAAAGAACTGAGGTCTAGGTGAACGCAAAGGAGAAACATTCACAAGGGGTTTGTAAAAAGAATTTAACCATCTCTTATCACAATAAACTTTCCACAGACCTGTCCATAGACCTCTCATTGTGGTCGCAAGGCAAATACACTCATATATTCACAAACAGTTGAAAGGTAATTTGAAGGAGCTACAAGTCTTCCAAAGACTGAATATTGGCGTTAAGCAAAACAACTTTTCTTTTGTTTCACAGAGAAAAAGAAACCCTTGAATTTTAATGAACATAGATGAGTGAAACCAAAAAAACTTGCCACAATTATTTGCCAACAGTGATAGCACAGAAGCAGTATTCATTCTGGGCATAATGCAATCACATAATCCAAACCGAAAGGAGTTTCTAACATTATTCTCAGCTTGAAATTTTTAAATTCCAACAGGGAGGAACCTCCACTTAAATGCAATTTGCACAGTCATGATACCCACATACATCCATTTACACTTTGGAAGCAAACACAGACTGTAAGAAAATCTAAGAGCCAACATCATGATTTTATTCGGAGCAGAGCTACATTTCATGAATGGAGAGGTAAGAGTCATCATACCTATAAGGAGAATGCCAGAAAACGAACAAGCACCATTAGTATTTCCAAGGCCGATCAAAACGGAGGCAGCACCAACCAAAGCAACCAACACAAATGTGGACCAAGTGAGGGTGGCGACCTAAAGGTAGGATTAGAGCGAGGTGCAGTAATTTCACGTCGTTTCTCACATTAATTCCATCAACTATAGCCAAGTACGAGCGCACCCAATACCTCCAGCGCATAGTCCACTATGTTTTCCACATAACAATTCCATACAAAAATTGAATTTGCCTATTTTCATTAAGCTCGTAATTTTTATATGCATACTCGACACTTAGCACCAAATACATCTCATGTCCCACATTCTTTGCTAGGGAAGGATTGCCACCTTATAAAATTTAACAATTGTTCATAATAATAAAAAGGATATCATAAGTGAAATATGCCATAACTATATATGGCCCATGCTTGGAGTTTGAATCAACAAGTCAAAATATATGTGTAGCAAGAATAAACCAAGATTCTCATTAAAACAACATTTTTTCGCTTTCCTTTTTAAATTAAATTGCCAATAAACCCTGTCATTTATCTAGAAAGCAGTTTCGAATTTCAAACTTTAAAGTCATGTTTACAAGGTAGTCATGAGCGCAATCAAATAAGAGTGTCTTTCATCACTATTCACGTAACAGGGTCCCACCTATTTAGTATATTATTAAATATATATAAGTAGTAATTCATTGCAACCCATTTGCAAGCAGGGATTCAATGTTGTGCTTTTGGGCGTCAACAAACATTTGTGTATTACCATGCAAACAAGCACAACTATAACTATTTTTCAATACAAAATATATTTCTTCTTGTTATTTCAAACTATAAAAAAACTAAAAAAACCTCTATTACTATTACAAGTCATTTACAATTTTCTCCAACATTAATAAATTTACACTCTCTTCTAATATGAATAATGCATAAACTTATTTTGATAATAAAGATTTGATGTTTTATATTTTTATAAAATGTTTTTTTTTCATAATTAATAATTTAAAATCTAATCTATTATGAATAATTTACAAACTTAAATTCAATAATAGAAGTTTGATATTTTATATTTTAACATGGTGATTGTTAAAGAACCACATAACCAAATACTATTAATTCCTTTAACTAAAGAGCATACACATTGATGAGTAATAATTTTCTTTTTTTTCAAATATCAATCCAACCAACAAATTGATTAAACACTTTTATTAATTATCAATTGCAATGCATTCTCTAACCGTGAAAGTGAGAAAGGGATAGGTTCCATTTTTATATATGAAAAACATGGGCATTTACAATAGCATATTCAACACCTTGTTCAGTTGATCAATGTTTTCATTTCCCAGATTAGTGGGTTTCATTTCCAAGATTAATGGGTTTTCCATCATCAATTACTAAAACATTGCGTCAACCACCTATGAACATGTAGGTGAAGTCACCCAATGGTGCTCTTTTCTCTCAATGTTTCAACTAAGTAGGTTTTTACTATATATTTTTTAAGCCTAACGGACCTTTTCCTTTGAGAAAGAATTTAAGCCTAATAGACCTTTTCCTTTGAGAAAGAATTTAAGCCTAATAGACCTTTGCCTTTGAGAAAGAATCTATTGCATTCCAATGCTCAAAGAAAAACCAACAACAACGAAAAAAGATATAATATAATATAGAATGTTTTCAAATGCAATTCCCAAACTCCAAGATTTTATAATATTTTATATAGATTATTTGTAAACGATAGGTCTATGTCTTACTTATTTCGTCAACACATATCTGCAGAAAAACATAATGCTCTATGTTGCTAATCACCAAAAAGCCTAAAAAATAATGGGTCTATCTCATATTTGGTTCACTACTCAATTGTTTGCTTCATTGGACATACCTCTATTCAACATAGGCTCTCCAATCTACTCTCAAGCTGCAAGTTCTCTCCACACATCGAATGGAAGATATGTGGCGACATTGTAGCTAATACTCAAGTGATCTATAAGTGAATAATGTGTGAATACAATAATGTTGATATGTATGGTATTGGAGCTAACTGAAATGTTGTGTACTCATACAAACCCACCACAAAATAATAAACAACCAACCAGAAACACTTGCAAAATTTGTTGTAGAATGTGGTTAAGTAGTTAACTAGCAATAAACTCAACCAATTCCAACACTCAAGCAATCATTTAAACCAATGAATAAAGATATGATCACAATGTAACTATGTTATAGTTCTCATGGTTTACATAGAATTCAAGAATAAATTAAAACCAAAACTACATCAAGTATACACAGCTATTAACACCATGAGACAACAACGATTTTTTTTAACTAGAAATCCAAATGGGAAAACCAAGTTCTAAGTGATTTTTGTTAATTAGGAAATTCATTACAAAATGTGAGATATACACAGATTTAGTGTATTGTTACTCACTAGAAAGAGATTTGTAGATGCCCATGGCTCAACAACAATCTTCATTCATCATTGAACAACCTCAATGTCTTCTCCTCCGATCATCAAGCAAATTGCTTCTTTGAGCTCTCATCTCTACTACAACTGCGCTTCTTAATTTCCTCCTCATCTCTCATCCATTTTATATTCAATGTTATTTTGCATCACATCTTTCATTTTTAATGGGTTGTCTTGGAAGGCCAACCATCACAATGGTTTGTTTCAACTGCCAAAGGAATTTTGAACGTTTTCTCAAATTTTCCAAAAAACCAATTAAATGCTTGCAACAAAGTTTACAAACATATTTTGACAAGGATCCAATTTGAATCTCGCATCCCCATTTTGAAAGCTTTTGGTCTCCAAAATCTTCAACTTCGTTCAGTTTTCTCCTTCTCTTCCTTTAATCATCCTCTGATAAATCACAAAGAAATGATGCAACCTCCATTGTAAGATAGAATATATGGGCTAAATAAAGGTTGTCCTTGGCATAATCCTATTGTCCATATGATGGTTAGAGATGGCATTCCCTACTACAATAGGTTGTTGGACAACCACTGCTCCTTGGGTTGTAAGTGCAAGCAACCCCTCTTTCCTCTTGACCTTGACTCTCCAATATTTCTTCTCAGTTGTTTGATCCTTGGGATGGAGTTATGAGTGAAGCCTCCAACATTTCTCCTCCCAATGTCCAATCAATATGCAGTACTAGAAATAGTTCCTACATGGGTTGCTTGGCCTTATATAGTGCCAACAATTTCTATCATTATGACCCCTTTTCTTGCAATGCAAACAAACCAAATATACTATGTCATAAAAAAATTATTTGTGATGATGCTTACCAGCTTGGTTGCTTGGTCCCCCAAGAGTTGGAGTGGATCAGAATGTTGGAATCATCTCTTCACTTCCCTCTTCCAAGCCTCTACAACTATATTTGAATGACTTGTTGCACACTCATTTTCCAGCTGCCTTTTCCTCCATAGAAATAGTTTTTTTTTTATTCCTCTTTCCTTGATAAAGGTGATTTGAGTCAAACTTGTGTTGGATTCCCATCCATTAAATCCTAGTCCTTCATACTTGGGCATTTGTTGAAATAAAATGGGGATCACAATATTGTTCCTTGGACTTCCTTGCCTAGAAATTGATTGTAATATCCCATTTGCATCATGAACTTGGAACTAATATCTCTAGTGTGATTTTCAAATTCATCAAAGGCCTCTTGAAGAAGGATCTTGGAAGGTGGTTTTAGCATGCTTGAATTTGTGGCTTCCTCATTGGCAATAAAAATGGCTTGCTTGATCTCTTTGACCATTTCCTATCACTTCTTCAAGGCCTATTCCTTCACTACCAAATCTTGGTATAGTAGAGCAGTCACTTCGATGAACCTCTCCTCTTTCCAATTATCCAAGTGAGTGAATTTCTCCTCCAATTGCAAGAGATACAATATGCTTTTATCTAAAAAAAAATCTCGCAATGGTGAAGGAGTCCTGACATTTGGACAATTATTTTTCCATCTCATTAATTTTTTGCCTCCAATACCAACTTTATTCTTGGATCTTCCTATTGAAGTCTCTTGACTCTTTCAGTTTCTCCCCCTTCAAGGCTTTGTCCATGGAAGTTGCTTCAAGGTCTCTGGCGAACCTACTATGATACCTTATGATCTGTAAATGGTAGGCCTATGGCATGTCCGTTTCGTCAACATGGATCTCTATGGAAATAAATAATACTCTATATTTCGAATCACCAACATGGATAAAAATAAAGGGTCTATTTCATATTTGGTTCACTAATCCATTTCTTGATTCAGTAGACATAAATTTGTTCAATGAAGACTCTCCAAATTTGTTCTGACGATGCAAGTTCTTTTCTCACATCGAATGGAAGATATGTGACAGAGTTATAGCTATACTCCAATTATCAATAAATGAATAATGGGCCAATACAACAATGATGTATTGTATAGTACTGGAATTAATTGAAATGTTGTGTACGCATACAAACCCACTACAAAATGATAAACACCCAACAAGAAGTAATTGCAATATTGGTTGTAGAATGTGATTAAACAGTGAACTAGAAATACACTCAAGCAACCATTTAAACCAATGAACACAGCTAGAATACAATGTATCTCTATTATAGTTCTCATGGTACATGAAATGCAAGAACATATTAAAACCAAAACTAAATAAGTATACACAGCCATTAATACCATGAGACAAACAAAGATTTCTTTTATACAGTAAATACAAATGGGAAAACCAAATTCTAGAATATTTTTATTAAGCATGAAATTTATTACAAAAGTGTAAGTTATACATAGATTTAGTGTATCGCTTCACTCATCATGGGAAAAAATGTCTTATGCTCCTCAAGCAATCATTTAAACCAATGAACAAAGCTAGAATACAATGTAGCTCTATTGTATTTCTCGTGGTTTACATAGAATGAAAGAACATATTAAATCCAAAACTACATAAGTATACACAACCATATTTTTTTACACTGTAAATACAACTGGGAAAACTAGGTTCTATGGGAATTTTATTAAACATGAAATTGATTACAAAATGGTGAGTTATACATAGATTTAGTGTATCCCTTCACTCGTCATAGGACAAAATCAATGTCTTTGTTGGGTTGTACTAGTGATCTATATTCCTCAGCATTTTCTTATCAATCCGAGTAAGTAAACTTATGAGACACTAACACTATATGTGCAGAATTGATCTTGAATCTTCCTAAACAAAACACAACGCTCAACGTTAAGAAATGATTCCTATGTTCACAATTATTTAGATTTAACCATCAAATGGTATGGATATAGATTGCAGGAAGTCACACTGGGTGCTTACTTGCAAACACATTTTGTTTTGGCCAAATAAACTTATGGAATTAGAAAGGAATCTTCCTAAGTGTGAATAAAAGGCCAGTTGAAGATAAACTCAAAATTCTGAAATGAAAAGTGCAAAGGGGAAAATCTACAGACTTTGTTTATTCTTCAAGTATATCTTGTGAGAACTATTGGTATAGTGCAGTAGATGGAGGATCATTCCAATTTTTGGATGCCTTTACATGATCATCCTAAATAGTTCCTCACCATACATGAAGCAATAATGTTTGCAATATAGAATTATGCTTCTATAGGAAATTAGAGTAAATGAAAAACAAGAGCAAATATTAAATCAATTAATAGGAAGTACTTCCAACACCCACACTGCTTAAAAATAGAAACAACACATACCATGGGGCCCTCCTGGATATGTTGTTGATTAAACTCAAAACTTAAAATAACTTCAACACATGAAAATGATTCAAAACTTTTGTATATTGATGTAAGGAAAATATTAGCAATTACAATTTATGTTCAAGTTCATAATCATACTCTCACTAACTCCCTATACTCTATTTCTTCTCCTTTATATTTTTTACAAGCGAATCAAATACTTTTGTTTTCAAAAATAGATTACAGGAAATATGGTTCGGATCTCCATTATAGAATTTGACATGGTTATTCCTTGATCTTCTAGATCAGATCCTTGATTTTCTAATGAGATGGTCTGTGTTCCACGCTTCTAGAATCAAATCCCCAATTCTCTAAGTGAATCTGTGGATTTTCTATAATAACAGACAATGGATTTTCTATAATAACAAACAATGGATTTCCTACAATAACGGCATGTATATTTCCTGTAATAACAGGCCACATGCCTGTAATAAGGAGCCACAGATTTCCTATAATAAAGGGCCACGGATTTCTTGTAATAACGGGCCACAGATTTCCTGTAATAACTGTCTGTCGATTTTTCCCATCATTGACTCTCATATATTGAACGGCCTGGGAATGATAAGATAGATAAATCACCATCTCCTAGTTTTGGTGAAGTATCTCCAAGTAGAAATTCTCCCCTAGAGCAAGTGGAGCTATGTCAACCTAGAATTCCTGTAATATCTCATGAAACAGAGTAAATTCCCATAATAACTGGATTATTGGTAATTTTGCAAAGGAAAATAGATTTTAATGTTATTTACAAGAGGAAAATAAGAGTTAATCTCAATTGACAACTCATTGCCTTATTTACACTCGATATGACATCGGCTAGGTTAAAGTAGGAAAAAAGAATGATTTTCATGGTCAAAATGGGGGAAAATGGAGAAAAATGGAGAAAAATATAACACCCAACATCTCCCCCAGACAGAGGATATGGCATGTCCTCATGCATATTATTTCCTGGTAATTGTTGATCCAAAAATTCAAAAATGTGTTTCTACAGTTGTTCAACTGTCCTCTGGTTCTGAAACAATTGTTGTTGAGGGTCCCCTATTTCTGATCTTTTTATTCTTTATCTTATCGGACAACCTTTTATTTATTTGGATGGTTTTCGAATTTTGGGTGTACCATTTCCTTGAATTCATCCTAAGTGTTTTGTATTTCTTCTTGAGTTCATCATATTTTCCTCTTAACTTGACATTATGTTCTTTTACCTTCTCATTTTCTTCTTTGACCACCCTGTCTAAAGTTTCCAGTTCCAGTTTGGTTGTCTTCAATTTGGCTGTCCTCTTATTTTTTCTCAATTTAGCTTTAATTTCATCAACTCTGGTCTCTGTACCAAGAATTTGTTCTTCTTCATTTATATCAGGGATGATTTTCTCAGGCATTTCATCAGATAAAGGTAATTGTTCTAGAATATGGGAAGCATCAAACATATGTTCATCCTCCTTGGATTTTATTGAACTCCTCGTTCTACGCCTTTTGAATAAATTGGATAAATTCTCTTGGTATTCTGAATTTTCCTGGTCTTCTTGCTCTTCACGGTCTCCCTCTTCTTCATGGCCTTCCTATTATTCCCCTGTTTTCTTAAGTAGATTTTCTTCCTGCTCCTTGCGAGCGATCTGCCTTTTTATCTAGTCTCTTGCAGCCAACATTATTTTGAATGTTGATTTCCTTACCTCTATTTTGGGTGAAGTCTCTTCATCATTGGAATCAAATTCCACCTCTATAATGTTTTTCTTTCCTTTCCTTTTTAATTTCCCTGTCGAAGCTTTCTCATAAATTTTTGTCTCCTTATCTTTCTAACAGGACCTGGTTGTTCTAACTGTAGATTTCTCAAAATCATGAGAATCTTCTTATGGGGTCTTCTGTTTCCTTTGCACTTTAGGCTATAAACCCTTTTTTTTTCTTCTATTTATTTATTTTTCTTGTTATAACAGGCTTAGGGTTTACAGGAATTGGTTCCTCATTTTCAGACAACTTTGCTTCCTAAAATAGGTTTCTTGAAATAAATTAATCTCATGTTTTATTTAACTTCCCCAATTTATCCAACACAATTAATTTAGTTAGGGCATGGTGATACAAAAATCATTCCTTATTTGGTGGATTTTTCCGCACAGCGGTTTCCATCTTCGTGAGACTCTTCAACATATAAAAATGCATGTTGATTCTTTTTTGTTTTATCCTTTAGATGCAGAAACGAATGGACATGATAGAGATAAATTAGACTATACCTTCCCTCACATGTCAGATATTTTTGTATGAAGAAGACCACATCCGGCCATGGATTGTCTAGCAACGTTCTGGATACACCTTTTGTCCAGTTAGGGTTTGGGTGTGACTTGCTTAAGAATATCGTCCATCCCTTTTATTTTAATCTTTGGTTCTTAAACCTCCTTTCCCCTATTCTTTTCAGCCCCATGATTTCAAAGAGAAATTCCTCTGTCAAAGAGATTTTCATGTCTCCAACTGTCGTTTTCCTATTGAATGACTTTGAAAACACTTTTGTAACTGCTACATTATGGCCTTGAAAATGTTCAAACAACTACAAAAAGCCTACCTTCTGAAAAATTAATCTGCAAGTCGAGACTTCATCAAAAAGTGTTGTTCCCTCTGGTTCAAACCTAACCACGAAAGGAGGTGTCATTATCACTCTTAAATGGTGAATCCGTCAGGTGAAATATTTACCAGGAAGGGATAAAAATGTTATAGACAAGGAATAGATGGAAATTTCATAATGACGGAGAAGATATTGGATGATAGACTAACTCATATGATGGTTTTTAATAGGTTAATTCAAACTCATAAGTGGTTTCATCATTTGAGGGTTATAGCATGTGGAAAAATCATTTCGTTTAGCACGAAGCTTTATCCTCTGGGATGATGACAGGGATGGTTTAGCGTTGATTAGATAGACTAATCGTGTTCGATGGCGGTGATCATGATTCGCAGTGGAGGAGGTGGATAAAATGGGCAATCATTTCAAATATATGAAATCAGATTATATGTTTCATATAATAATAATGATTTCATTTCGTTTATGATAGAAATGATTATATGAACTGGAATAACAATATGATATGATTTCAAGGTATCGTCAGTTCAGGGAAATGATCAGAGTGTTTTGATTTAATCATTGTAAGGTAATTCAAGTTTGCACATCAATATAAGTTGTGTCATTGAAAATCAACCCTTAATTTTAATCAAGTAAATATAAAAACTATTACCTTGCATGTTCATTACCTGGATGCTTGGAAAGTATGGTTTTGGAAATGGTTGTTGTAACCTAGTCAATTGTTGATCATTCTGCATTTTCAATATGTCTTCAATTACCGGAATTCTTCAGTGATTACAACAAATTTATTATTTTTCTTTTAAATGAAGGAAGTTCTCTTTATTACCTAGACTAACAATTTTCTCCTACTGCAGTGATACGAAGTGTGTGGAGTTACTTACAGGAGGAAAAAAAACAAAGTTGTTACTGCTAAATCAAAGGAATAATGTTGTTTTCTGTATTAATTGCTCTGACATTTGTGAAAAGGAAAATTTACAGGAAATGTTGTGAAATTCTAAAGAACATAACTCTGTCAACCAATTACCTGGTTTTCAAGCAGAGTTCTTGTTCAGATGTGCCAGAAAATTGGTTTTCACATTCTAAACATTTTTTTCCTTTAAATTTTTTTTATTTTATTTTTATTTTGTTCAGATGTGCCAGATATTGGTTTTCACATTTTGAACCTTGTTATTATTTTTTATTTTTATATTAGTTTTCTTCTTTTTTATATATATTTCTAAAGAAGGTAAAATCCAAGATGAAAGATGAGTAGAAGAGTTATCCTCCTTACTCAAAACTTCCATCTCGTACTACTGAAGTAATATGGAAACAAATTTATCTTTGGATGTTGGCTTGTTATAGAATCTTAGTTTATGGCCATTGACCACAAACGTAATCCTTGAACCATCAATGGTTTTTATTTTCATTGATCCATTGTCAAACATTGTATCAATTTCATAAGGGCCTAGCCAATGGGTTGTAAACTTGCCTTTAAAGTTTTTGAACTTTGAATCAAAAAACAAGGAATGGGTCATCGACTTTGAATTGCTTCTTTTTGATAAATTTTTCGTGCAACTTTGCTCATTTTCGTTGTACAAGAATGGTTTTTTGCAGTGCATCATGGAAAATTTCATCTAGCTCATTCAGTTGTAGAACTCATTTTTGTTAAGCTTCTAAAAAATTTAGTCCTAATTCTGACGCAATTTTACAAGTCTTCACCTTAAATTCAATGGGTACGAGTACCTTCTTTCCATAAACTAAATCATAGGGGGTGTAACCTATTTTAGTTTTCCATGTAGTTATGTAAGCCTGCAAGGCTTCTGGGAGTTTCTCTGCCCAATCTGCTTGATGAAGTTGAACTATTTTTGTCAAAATCCCCTCTAAAACCTTATTTTTTTATTCCACTTAGCCATTAGCATGTGGATGATATGGTGTGGACTTCCTGTGTCTGATTTTATATTACTTCACAATAGACTGAACTAATTTTGAGGTAAAATACACCCCCTATTCAGTAAAAATCTCCTTGGGTACTCCAAATCAAACAAAAATATCTTCTAAAAGAAAATATACCATTGATTGTTCAATGGCATGTCATAGAGCTTTCACTTCTACCCATTTAGTGACATAGTCAATGCAAACTAAAATGTACCTTTTTTTTGTTTTTTATGGTGGATTTATGGGCCCCACAAAATCTAAAGCCCATTTCTCAAATGGTTCTATGACGACCTGAGGCTAAAGTGGTATCTCATTGATTGTAGTAGGACACCCCATCCTTTGAAAATTGTCAGTGCTTCTCACATATTTCTTGGCATCTTTAAAAATTGAGGGCCAATAATATCCCAATTGAAGAATCTTATAAGTTGTCCTTTTGTCGAAAAAGTGACCATCGCAAGGCTCATCATGACAAGCCTTCAAAATGTCAAACATTTAGTCCTCTCTAAAACATCGTCAGATGATCAAATCTGCCCCTATGTAGAAGAGGTCTCCTCCAATCCAGCAATATATAGCACTTTGCCTAATAACCCTTTGTTTTTATTTTGCCGAAATGTGTGGTGGAAATTTCCCTATAGACAAGTAAATTACAATGTCAGCAAACCGTGGAATCTTAACAGAAACTGAAAATAAATTTTCATCTGGAAATGTATCAATTACAGGAAAGATCTCACCAGGATTATTGATTCGAGAAAGGAAATTTGCTACCATATTTTCCCTTCGTGTCCTATCTAACATCGTGATATTGAATTCATGCAAAAGAAGAAGCCATATTGTTATCTTGCCATTAGTTATGGGTTTATTTATAAGGTACCTGATGGCAGAATGGCATGTGTGCACAAGAATTTCATATCCTGTAATGTAATGCCGGAATTTGTTTATTGCATAGATAACTGCCAAAAAACTCATTTTCTGTGACTGTATAATTAGATTCAACAAGAGTTAGATTTTTGCTGACAAAATAGATTGCATAATGTTGTTGGTTCTCTTTTTGTCCCAAAATTGCTCCTATTTTTGTCTCTGAGACATCTGTCGATATGCGAAAGGGCAATGTCTAATTGGGTCCTCTCAATATCAGAGTTGTAGAAAGTTTTTCTTTTAATGCATCAAAGGCAACTTGGCAGTTAATGTCCCAGTAAAATTTGGCATAATTTGCTAATAATTTGAATAAAGGAGATGCAATTTTTTTGAAATTTTTGATGAATCATCTATAGTACCCTGCATGACCAAGGAATCTCCTCACATCCTTTTGAGTGGATGGAGAGGGTAAATTGAAAATAATCGCATTTTTTTCTGGATCTACCTTAATAACTACAATTGAAATATGGTAACCAAGCACAAAACCTTCAGTATGCATCATAAAACATTTGTCATTTCTCAGAGAATGGCGTGTTTCTTGGCATATATTTAAAAAAAAAATTAGGTTCTCTAAAGCTTCCTCAAAATTATCTCCATAAACTAAAAAAGTCATCCATATACATAACTACACAATCATCTACCAAATCAGCAAAAATGGCCAAGACTGGCCTTTGAAAGGTGGTTGGTGCATTATAGAGTCCAAAGGGAAATACCTTGTAGGCATAGGTTCCCCAAGGACAAGTGAATGTTGGTTTGTCTTGATCTTCATATGTTATTTGTATTTGTTTATAGCCACTAAAACCATCGAGGAAAGAAAAATATTTCTTTCTAGACAAGGTGTCCAAGACTTGGTCGATGAAAGGGAGAGGTAAATGATATTTTAATGTGGCCTTGTTAAGTTCTCGGTAGTCTACACATACCCTCCATTTATTACTTTTCTTGGGAACTACAACCAAGGGTGAAATCCATTGGCTATCAGAGATAGGATAAATGAATCCTACATCTAATAGATTTTGTAGATCCTCTTTTACAATATTTTTTAAGGTTGGGTTCATTCGTCTTTGTGGTTTTCAGACTGGTCTGACATTTTCCTAGATGTATATGTGGTGAGTTCGAGTATCTAGATGAATACCTTGCATATCAGTGTATTCCCAAGCAAAATCTTTAGAATATTTATGCAATATAGAAATTAATTGTTTTTGTTGTGATTCATTAAGATTAGGATTAATGTTTAGGTTCTTTCCAGAAAAAGTTTCAATTATTTTATTACAAGAATTAGATACAGTATTTACAGGAAATGTAGAGTCACACAAATATTCCAAGCTATAAATGGTATAATTTTCTTGGAAATGTTGTCCTAACAGAAAATCAACAGATATTTGCTCAAAATTCATTGTAGAAATTCGTTCAAGATTTGATGATGAAGCTTATTCAGATTTTGGTTCATAATTTCATGACGCCTGCGATGATGTTTTCCCCCTAAAATACAAACGAGAATCGGGATAAGATATGAAATGATTGAAGTGATTATCATCTGCATTTTCTTTAATGTTTAGAGCTTGATCAATTGTTAAAATGAGATGAATTATTTCATTTTCTGTATCTGTGTCCTCTATCCATTTAGTTTTCTCCAACTCATTGACCGATTTAGTTGGGGGGTAGAGTTTGATTTGTTTTACCTCAAAACCATTTGTTATTGTCATGTTTCCTGAACGGTAACCAATGTATGTGTCAGCTATTTCCAACCATGGTTTACCTAGTATTAATGAATGTCCTCCTAGACCGTACTTTGGTTGTAGGATCATAAAGTCTACTGGGTAATTACAGGAATCAAGTGAAACAATGACATCTTCAACTATACCCTCGGGTTTAATCTTCGATCTATCTATTAATTCAAAAATCGTAAGGGTATGTCTAAGATTTTGAATGTACATATTTTTCATGGTTTCCAGAGTCATTACATTTAGTGCAACACCTAAATCAATAAGTGTATTTGGTATGAAAATATTATCGATAGATGTTGTAACCATTGGTATGCCTGGGTCAACATACTTTTCTAAGATTGGTTTTGTAGTTATCAAACTTGTTAAATGTCCAATCACTTGTATAGTTTGTGGGTCCTTTCTTTTTATAGTAGTCTTTTTATTGCATATTTCCCTTACTGTTTTTGCATATCTTGTAATCTCTTTAATGGCCTGTGGCAAAGGAATTTTTATACATATATTTTTTAATTCTTCCAAGATATCTAGTTCAGGTAAAATATTTGGTTTTTCTTGTTTTTCTATCAGTAATCTCTCAAGAAAAGGTGCATTTTTTGGTTCTTAAATATTTTCCTATGGATTGATTTATTGTTCAATTGTTGTCTTATTTTGATGTGATGTATTTTCCTCTACTTCTTATTTAGTTATTATTGGGGAGTTTGGATTTACTACTTTTCATGTACGTAAATTGATTTCATGTAATGTTGCAGAAAATTCATGTAATTGTGCAGGAAATTCTTGTAATACTATAGGAGTGATAACGTAAGTGGGAAAAGTATTCACTTCGGCATTGTAGAATGCTTTGTCTTTTTATTTATTTCAATTTTCTACGTGTTGAGAAGGAATTGAGGTAGGTCATTGTGGTTGTTGAGTTGAAGGAAGTTGTAGAGGTTGTGATTGAGTTAATTGTGGCAGTGGTAGAATTGATGGAAATGGTTGTTGTACAGGTGTGGGGTATTGTGGAAATGGTTGTTGTTGAGGATAAAATTGTTGTTGATAGGATTGGTGTGGATAAGGATATTGTTTAAAATTGAGATTGTTGGCTTTCCAATTTTTTTGATAAGGTTGATTGATTTTTTGTTGGGAAGGCCATGATTGCCAAGGCATGGGAGCATTCCAAATGGTTTGTGAAGGAAAGCATTCTCGACGTCTTTTGTCCAAGAAAAGGAACGGTATTTCTTCATAAGATTGTGAATTGTTTTAACCATGACAGCAAAATCATAAACAAAACTACGGAAAAAATTGATAATGCCCATGAAAGATTGCACTTCTTTCTTGGAGGTGGTGGCAGGAAGGTTTAGAATCGCAGTAATACTTTCGAAATCTATGCTTATTCCTGAATCAGAAACAATATGACCGAGGAGTTTTCCCTTCGTGACACTGAAAATAGATTTGGAAGGATTTAAAGAAATGCCAATTTTTTTGCAACACATGAGAACTTTTCTAAGATGACCAAAATTATCCAATCGATTCTTAGAATAAAAATTCAAATCATCAAGATAAACTTGGATAATTTTACCAATTAGATTAGATCATCAAAATTTAGTTGCACAGCTCTTTGAAAAGTGGCACCTGCATTAGACAAGACAAAAGGCATGCATTCATAAGCAAATGTGCCCCAACGTGTAGTAAATGTGGTTTTATATCTATCATTCATTTTTACCTTGATTTGATTATACCCAGAAAAACCATCAAGTTAGGACATCATTTGTGACCCTACAACATGTTGTAAAATCATTTCCATATTAGGGAGTGGAAAATGGTTTTTGACACTCGCTCTATTCAATGCATGGAAATCGACACATAATCTGATCTGGCCAGTATTTTTTTGAACAGGGACCAGATTTGAAACCCACTCGGAATACTTAACTGGAAAGATTATATTATCTTTCAATAATTTTTCCAATTCTTATCGAATAGTAGCTTCAAGTGCAGGGTTAATAGGTCGTTGTTTTTGCCTAACTGGTTTTGTTGAAATATTGTAACTGCAAAGAAGATTCTACTTATTATTGATTTATTATCTTATGGATCAATCCCCTTTTGTGGATTGATCATGTCGGTTTTTGTATATGACCAAATCCCTTTTTTTGGATTGGTCAAACCCTAATTAAATTATGTTAATTAAGGAGTCGGCCCCTAGGGAAAATTAAAGTGGTTTTAGCCGCTAATTGGAGAAGTTGGCCATGCCTAATGAAGAGACACCACCCTAGCGCTCCTCAGCCAATATAAATAAAATGGGCTAGCACCTCATTCTCTCACTCACTCAAGTCACTCATCTAGTGCGCAAGATTGAAGGAAGTTGCAGTTAGAAGAAGGAGAAGAGAGAGGTGTGTTTCCTCATTTTTGGATATTCTCTAGTGTTTGGTGTTTTATCTTAGCATTGTATTGGCAATCTATATTAAGGAAGTTTTTGTCTCCATGATGGTTTCCCAGGATAAAATGTTGTGTACCTTGTGATGTGTTTCTTTCAGTGATCATGCTTATGCTATTATTGTCTACTAAATTGAAAATAACTTAATAATGTAAACTATGTGTCATTTATTGATGATTATGCTCGCAAGACTTGGGTTTATTTATTGAAATCAAAAGATGAACTGGAAGTTACACCAGATGGATGTAAAAATAGCCTTCTTAAATGGTGTTATTGAAGAAGAAGTGTATATAGAACAACCTCAGGGATTTGAAGTTGAATATAGAAAGACTCATGTATGCAGGTTGAAGAAGGCTCTGTATGGATTGAAGCAATCTCCTAGAGCTTGGTATGGAAGAATTGATAGTTTCCTGACGAACTTGGGCTTTACCAAGAGTAAAGTTGATTATAACCTTTACTTCAAGGTTATGAATGATGAGCCAGTTATATTGCTTATGTATGTGGATGACTTATTCTTAACTTGAGAAGAAAATCGCATCACACATTGTAAGAAGAAGCTCATTGCAGAATTTGAGATGAAAGACCTAGGCCCGATGCAATATTTCTTAGGTCTTGAAGTTTGGCAGAGCCCATAGAATATCTTCCTTAACCAAGGGAAGTATGCAAATGAAATACTGAAGAGGTTTGATATGTTGGAATGTAAATCCATGAACACACCCATGCAAACAAAGTTGAAGCTGTTGGTTGATACTTCGTCAGAAATGGTTGATGTTACATTGTACAGACGGATCATTGGATCGTTGATGTATCTAAGGAATACCAGGACAGATATATGTTTTGTTGTGAACACCTTGAGTCAGTATTTGGTAGATCATAAACGTTTTCACCTTGTTGTTGCAAAACATGCGATGAGATACCTTAAGAGTACGTTGGACTTTGGTCTTTGTTATACTAGAGATCATGACTTCAGACTGATTGGTTATATTGATTCATATTGGGCAGTGTCTCTGATAGAAAGAGCACTTCAGGATGTCGTTTCGGTCTGGGGTCAGCCATGACTTCATGGTAGAGTAGGAAGAAATCCAGTATTGCTCTCAGCACGGTAGAGGCATAATACATTGTTGCATGTTCCACCAGTTTTTAATCCATATGGCTTCGGAAGTTGTTTACGGGTCTATTCAATATGGATATGGAAGCCACTATGATTCTATGTGATAACCAGAGTTGCATAAATATGACGGAGAACCGAGTGTTCCATGATAAGTCAAAGCACATAGAAATGTGGTATCACTATATTCATGACATGATGCAGAGGGGATTTGTAAAGCTCCATATGTTGGCATAGATGAGCAGGTTGCATATGTATTGACCAAGGCCCTCTCTCGTGTAAAGTTTGAATACTTTAAATAAAATCTTGGTATAGTCTGAAAGGACCTCCCTCGAAAGGGGGAGTGATGTTGATGATACTATGGTATCCTGACCAACAGCGAGTAGCTCAGTTAGGATTTTATATCCTAAGGGACTGATCATCTCTGGACAGATATCGAAGGTCCGGTAAGGATGGTCTGTCAAAGTACCTGTGCATGTGTATGCCATATGTGGTCAGTAGTGGTAGCTCTGTTAGGATTTTTATAATCCTATGGAATCTTATGATTCCTGGGCAGATCCCGAAGGTCCGGTAAGGACGGTCTGTCAGAGTACCATGTGGTAGCTCCATTGGGATTTTATATCCTAGGGAATCTTATGATTCCTGGGAAGATCCCTAGGGACTGTTAGAGTACCACAAAATGTTGTTACACCTGCCTCATTATGTTGCCATATGATGATGAAGTTGTTATCTCAACCTCGTGTTGATGATTTTGTTCCAGCTTCGTGTTGTTGATGATGACATTGTATCAGCCTAGTGTTGTTGATGATGATGTTGTATCGACCTCATGTTGTTGATGATGATGTTGTAGCAGCCTCGTGATGTTGTTGATGATGTATCATCTTTGTACTGATTGATGATGCTGTATTAGTATTATACTAATTGATGTTGATGCAGATAATGATGATGATGTTACTCCAACTCCATGTTGTGAAAGGTGATGATGAGAAAAACTTTCGATGATTTATAGATGTGTTAGTCAGTGTTCCAGATGGTGATGATGTTGATGCCCTCTCTCTCTCTCTTCTGATGTTGTTTTATTGTAGAATACCCTTATTGTTAAGGGGGAGTGTTGAAATATTGTAACTGTGAATAATATTTTACTTATTATTGAGTTATTATCTTATGGATCAATCCCCTTTTGTGGATTGATCATGTCAGGATTTCTATATGACCAAATCCCCTTTTGTGGATAAATAAGAGAGGCTAGCGCCTCATTCTCTTACTCACTCAAGTCACTCATCTAGTGCGCAATATTGAAGGAATTTGCAGTCAAAACAAAGAGAAGAGAGAGGCGCATTTTCTCAGTCTTGGATATTCTCTAGTGTTTGGTATTTTATCTTGGCATTGTATTGGCAATATATATTAAGGAATTTTTTGTTGGGTTTTCTCCCCCGTGAGGGTTTCCCAGGACAAAATGTTGTGTACCTTGTGATGTGTTTCTTTCAATGATCCTGCTTATGCTATTATTGTCTAGTAAATTGAAAATAACTTAATAGCATATCTAAAATTTAACAGGTTTTACCCCTTCCTTGATAGGAATGGCATGTTGTATGAGAGCAAGATCAAAACCACAAAGATCCTTGTATGACCATGCAAAATCATCTTGAAATTCACAGACTAGTTCTGTGAATTTCATTTTTTCTTCATCAGAACATTGGGCACCTAATTTATTGATCTTTGGAGATTCGGGTGTCCCAAGGTTCAAGGAAATGGTATCACCAACTTTCATTTTCGACTCCTCTTCCTTATGTGTTTATTTGTTGCCTACATCACTTGAAGAAAACGAACTTTCGAGAGGATTCAAGCCTTTAAGAAATTTTTCATCTCCAATAGATATGATTTCTTTGGGCTTAAACGGTTCATTTTGTATGAAAGCGAAAATGCCTTCATCACTCGGGAAAACTTTTCATGATTCTACGTTATTAGGGATGTGAGGACGATATAGAGATTGAAATGTACAATCGGGTCTTTGAGGTAAAAATTTTTGGGTAGGAGATGTTGCAAACACAGCTAACCTATCAGCCATTGAATTGAGTTCCCTCTTAACATGAGTGATGTTAAATGATAAAATATTTGAAATGAGCATCCAAACAGCTTGGGTATAGCGTTTAAGAAACTTATTTCTTAGTAAATAAATCTTACATACAAAATTCACAACAAGTTTAGAATCACAAAAAACTATAAGGTGGCCACAACCAAGGTTATATGAAATTTTGATGCCTAACAATAAGGCCTCAAAATTGGTGACATTGTTTGTGCAAGAAAATTCTAACCTATAAGAAAAATTGTGGATTTCACCTATAGGAGAATATAGAATGATGTTGGCCCCATTACCTTTGTTTGAGCATGAGCCATCGAAATCCATGTGGCACATGTCATCATCAAGATCAATTGGTTCAATCATAGTGTCACCCTCATCAGCAAAGATAGAGTACACTCCCAAATCTTCTTCGAGATAATTTACATTAGGTTAGGGAACTCTCCCTATATATGGTGAAATTCTTCCTTCCCTAAGGACTATAATGTTATTTCTGTTTCGAGGGATGGACAAATGTGTTCCATAAAATGAAATATATCCACTAGTTAAGGCTTGTCAATCTCTTCCTAAGATAATTGAATAGTTTCTCACTGGCATATCAATTACTTGGATTTTGAGGGTTGTTCTTATCTTGGGATATGCACACAGAACTAAGGTTACATCTTTGATTTCGCCTATAGTTGATTGTTTCAAACTATTATAAGAGAGCATGCTTCTAGAAGTTTCATTAGTGCATGATAAGCCAAGCTCTTCCAAGATAATTTTAGACATTACACTTGGACCAGACCCGCCATCCATTAGGAAACAATGAGCTATTTTATCCATGATTTTTACAGAGATATAAAAAGGGGGATTTTTTACAGGTTTCATAAAATTATTTACACCTATCTTATTTACAGTTCAATCCTCTTCCTTTGACTCTTCAAATAGATTGGTTATGGTAGAAATTTTACCTTCCATAAAAAAAATTAGATGCTTTTGTTGTTCTAGGATGGCAACCATGTCTAAAAGAGTAGCATTAGCTTTGATATTAGCTAATTGATTAAGGATATTATACTTAGAAGAGGGAATAGGAGAATACACTCCTTGATTATCTGAAGTCCCAACAGCTTGTGTATCAGTACTTTGAGAATATGAGATTGGGGTGGAAGAAGTATGAGGAAGATCGCATTTGCCTTTGGCAGTGTAAGATTTATTCTTGGTATTGATTACCATAACATATTCTGGTTCAACCCAATCTAAATTAGAAATTTTGGTATCATTCCTTTTGCCAAATATCTTATCTCTGACATTTTTCTTAACTTCGCAGGTACTTTCTGTTAGAAATAATAGGTGTTCTTGTTTAACCATAGACAATATAGTAATATTGTCACCCAACCATAGGCTGAAGCCACCCCCGAGCACCTTAACCTTGACAGAGAGAATAATTATGTAAGAAAACCCTATGTCCAAAAACCAATCAAGGTAGTGTACCACTCTCCAGAGCTAGCGTACCAAGCAAAAATTCCAAACCATAACCAAGAGAAAGTCCAAGCATAAAACCAAAAATACTAGTTGTAGTAGCTGCAACTGCAGCTTCTCTCCAAACTTGTGCACTTACTGAATTTCTGCAGTTGTGAGTTGTGTGTGTCCAAATGAGCTCTGGCATCATGTATTTATATTGATTTTCCTTAGCTTTCTAGGCCGACTTCTCTCTTTCTAGAGGCTAAAAACTCAATATTAATTATTTTCTTTAGCCGACTTGTCTTCTAGGGTTATGTCCAATGCTTTAGGGTTTCTTCTTGCTTCCCAGAATATTCTACTCTTGTCAAGGTTACACATGGAGTTTTAATACCTCCCGCGGCTACCATAATATCAACACTCCCTCCTAGATAGGGAGGTATTTAAAGCAATGGTCTTGAGAACAAACATACCATTTGATCGGTAGAACCATCATAGCCACACAAGCTATCTCATGATTAAATCA
Organism: Picea engelmannii; assembly: GCA_009831015.1. NCBI lineage: Eukaryota > Viridiplantae > Streptophyta > Pinopsida > Pinales > Pinaceae > Picea > Picea engelmannii. The sequence continues at coordinate 252,435 of ML789338.1, forward strand.
CGAGCACCATCATCACTATTAGTATCATCTGATAGCATCAACTACATCATCTCTCGAATCCATACTCCATCTGAGTAATCAGACATGATGTTGAATAAGTCACTCACTCCACAGAGTGATACAAGAACTATTCTTCTAATCCGGACATATGTCCTAGAAGAATAATTGTTCCAACAGATGTTGGAAGCCACGCCATGGAATACAAGGACTAATCTTCTAATCCGAACATACGTCCTAGAAGAATAATTGTCCTAGACCATTTTCCACCTGGAGAATATTTTTCCACCAGCACACTGACTATCCATCTAGATGGTAATCATTTCCAACACTATTGATAGTCTTGATGGAAATCAGAACAATGGAATTCAATAGAAAACAACTTTGTCTATCTATAATAGTACACAACTACTATCTAGTGGTACACAACCACACCAAGTACCACACGGCTATTTAACCAGTGACACATAATCACAACCAGTGGAACACATCCACCACAATGGGATACATCTATTGTCCAGAAACATACAGTCTCCACAATAATCATATCATCTTATATCAACCAGCATAACAATATTATGATACAAACTGAGTTATCTAGGCCATTCTTCCACTCACATATGTGAGATATGGAAGAGTATCTTCCCTCAGGAGGTAAAACATCAGCCATGGGAAATATAGACTATTATTCTCAAGCGTAGAAGAATAATTGTCCCTAATTTCTGATCCTGGACCATTCACCTAACTAGGCCATTCCTTCAGCACTAATCATAGTGCAACCTGGAGAGAATGAGTCTTCCCTAGAGAATGCATGTCCCTGATTGTTGAACCTGGACCATTCACCTAACTGGGGCATTCCTCCGGCACTAATCATAGTGAAACCTGGATAGAATGAGTCTGCCCTAGGGAATGACTGTCTTAACCATTTCCTAATGGAAATGATTGTCCTGCACCAACCTCCAAAATGGACCATTCTTCAAAACTGCTCACAACTGTGAACTTCGAAAGAATGATTGCCCGATTATGCAGACCATTCTACTTGACCACTGCTCAGAGTGATTGCCAAGAATAATGATTGTCCTAAACCATTCCCCCACACTAGCCACAAGGGTAATTGTTGTCTATGGTACATCAATAATCTATCGGACCATTTTCATTATGAAAATGACTGTCCGATCTGGACCATTTTTCGAACTGGAAAATTCATGTTCGGCAGAAATATCAAACCACTTTCCGAACTAGAAAGGAACTACTCATCCTGGACCATTTTTTAAATTGAAAAATGATTGTCCATAAATCAATAGCATATCAGTGCTCCCTCCCAACCTAGGATTACTCTCTTCCTTTTTCAATAAGGAATTTGTCTCCACGAGCCCCAACTTGTTTCTTGAGAACGCAAACTTTTCATCTTGGACATAGGATTTACCAAAATATTTGTTATCTTCTCATATGTGGGGATATATTGGAGAACCACTTCTCTTTTCTGGACTTCATCATGGATAATATAATGCTTGATCTCAATGTACTTTGGTCTGTTATGGAACACTAGTTTTCTCTGAAGGCTTCATATAGCTCTGATCATTACAATATATCATGGTCAAATTCAGCACTTCTATTTCCTTCTAGCTCATGACATTGTGGTAAGGCTCAAACTGAAACATATCCAAGTAGCACTTCTTCTGTCATCATGAGAGTTTTCCATGGATTAGAAATCCATCATCCCATACTTGAGTAACTATTCTGATGCATTATCTCAATCATAGAAAGTTTTCACCACGCTTATGTTGTATATGAGATACTCTACATCAAGTTGTTTGAATCCATACAAGGTCTTCTTATATCTGCATACATGGGTCTATTTCTGGTATAAGCTTCTTTCTCACTTGCTTTATTGGGAAGAACAGTATTTTACATGTAAATTCCAATCCATGGATACTACAAGAGGTATATCTGGTTTAATAGAACAAGTTGTTGTCATAGTCTTCTCCCTACTTATGGAAGAAACTCTAGATCTTTCAATGCTTCCATTCATAAGTCTTTTTCACATTTTCTTACATACATTGTTCTTTATCATAACTTCCATTTCTTTTGCTTGATTTCTTCTTAGTGGGTTCAAACCAAGCTGGTAATCTTGTGATTCTCGGTATAATAACTGGTTGTACTTGCTTTTCTTTCTTTCTTGGAATCTTCATGTTCTTCCTCATGTCTCTCTTTAGCTCTTTTTTCCATGGGTTCTTATATATGCCCTGAAGATCCAAATTCTTCCTTTCATCATAGAATCATGGATGTAGATGGAAAACCAAGGATAATTTAAGGTTTATTTTCAAAGAAGACTTCTTCTAGAGTCAAACTGAACACATGTTGCTTATCATGGCTGTTACTTTCAATTGGAACATGGACAGATACTTCATAATCCTAAATGGATCATATCATTTAAGATTATCTCTCACCTAATCCTTGCTTCATGCATGAATGCATGCTCTTCTTTTGGAATTATGTAATCATCTCCCTCCATCTAAGAGATTCCACGCTTTCGTCTGCATCCTTATTGCCTTCTGCAAAGTGTCACAAGTCTTTTTCTAATTTCCTCTTGATTGATGACTTCTTTTTGTTTTGACTTCTTCTGGGTCTCTTCAAGTTTGATTCTGATTTTGGATTATCAGGCAGTTGTTACTTATATAATATCTTCCATAGGAATTGTTACCAAGGGTTGTCAATGTACTTCATCTTTTCATGTGTATTTCTTGACTTGTAGTCATCGTGATAGAAACCCTTATCTTGTTATTCTTCCATAGGTATTGTTTCACTTGAACATCTTATCTTCTAAGAAATAGATATGCAAGATATGTACAGAGACTATGTAAACATGGTATGTACAAGAACTTTGAAGAATATTGTTACCTTGACTTAGAAGAAGAAGTATGTTTTATCATGCTTGGACTTCTTTGAGGGTTCCCTTTCTTCGGCAATTGATGCTTCGTCTGTTTCCTTCCTTAAGCCAAACTTCCTCTTATTCCTAAAATTCTTGAAATTTGTTGTGAAGGCTTGATCATCGTTTTTCTTTTGGTATTTCTCTTTTGTGCTAATCCTTGACTCTTCTTGTGCACAAGTCCAAAGTTCTTCAAATGTGAGATACTCCTTTCTTATGTTCATGCTTGCGGAAAATGCATCCCATGTCTTGGGAAGGTTGTTGAGTACTATATTTACTAGTTCCTTGAAATAATTTCTTCAATAGCTTGTAGTTTATCTCTTAACTGAGATATTCTCACAAAGTATGATGTTATGCTTTCATCATCATTCATTTTCATGTCACGAAGTTCATTCTTCAGACTCATTACTTGTCCATTTTTTATGACTGAGAAGAGATTAGTTAGGGCATCGTACATCTTCTTAGATGATATATGTAGGGTATCAAGTGGTCTTTTATAGACTCCACTATGATACTCATGGAATTGATGTCATTTTCCTTGAACTTCTCCATAACTGCAATGTTCTGAGGTTCCTTCTCTTTTCCTTCTTCAAACTGTGGTTCCATGATATTTCCTTTCACGATATCCAACAATTTATTCTTGGCAAGGATGAGGTCAATCCTTGTCTTCCATTATCTGAATTTAAAATCCCCTTCTAACTTGTTTTCTGACTTCATAGAGTAAGTCATGACTGCTTTGACTTGGTCAAGCTTTGACTTGGTCAAGCTTTGACTTTGAACAAAAAATCAAACTTGAAGTCTTATCTTGCTGAGAGTACCAAACGGTGCGCTAGATTAGGGTGCACTAGGCTATCCATAAATTAGGTCAATATCTTCACTTAAGGTGCCTTAACAAGAGGGTTAGGGTTATGTTGTTGCAGCAAAAAATTTGACTGCAACTGCGACTGTAACAGAGTGAAATCCTCCCAATATATATTCCAGCGGTTAGACTGCCTGAAGATAGCATGGGCCCATAACCTGTTATAAATAATAGGTGTGCTTGTTTAACCATAGACAATATAGCAATATTGTCAGCCAACCATAGGCTGAAGCCACCCCCGAGCACCTTAACCTTGACAGAGAGAATAATTTCAGAAGCAAACCCTAGGTCCAAAATCCAATCAAGGTAGAGTACCAATCTACATAGCTAGCATACCAAGAAGAAATTCCAAACCATAACCAAGAGAAAGTCCAAGCCTAAAACCAAAAATACTAGTTGCAGTAGTTGCAACTGCATCTTCTCTCCAAACTGGTGCACTTACTAAATTTCTACAATTGTGAGTTGTGTGTGTCCAAATGAGCTCTGGCATCCTGTATTTATCATGGATAATATAATTCTTGATCTCAATGTACTTCGGTCTGTTATGGAACACTGGTTTTCTCTGAAGGCTTCATATATCTCTAATCATTACAATGTATCATGGTCGAATTCAGCACTTCTATTTTCTGCTAGCTCGTGACATTGTGGCAAGGCTCAAAATAAAACATATCCAAGTAGCACTTCTTCTATCATCATGAGAGTTTGACATGGATTAGCAATCCATCATCCCAGACTTGAGTAACTATTATGATACATTATCTCTATCATAGAAAGTTTTCACCACGCTTTTGTTGTATATGAGATACTCTGCATCAAGTTGTTTGAATCCATACAAGGTCTTCTTATATCTGTATACATGGGTGTCTTTCTAGTATAAGATTCTTTCTCACTTGATTTATTGGGAAGAGCAGTCTTTTACATGTAAATTCCAATCCATGGATACTACAAGAGGTATATCTAGTTTACTGGAACAAGTTGTTGTCATAGTCTTCTCCCTCCTTCTGGAAGAAACTATGAATCTTGCAATGCTTCAATTCATAAGTCTTTTTCACATTTTCTTACATACATTGTTCTTTATCATAAATTCCATTTATTCTACTTGATTTCTTCTTAGTGGGTTCAAACCATGTTGGTAATCTTGTGATTCTTGGTATAATAACTGGTTGTTCTTGCTTTTCTTTATTTCTTGGAATCTTTATGTTCTTCCTCATGTCTCTCTTTATCTCTTGGGTCCATGGGTTCTTCTATATGCCCTTAAAATTCCAACTTCTTCATTTCATCATGGAATTGTGGATGTAGATGGGCAACCAAGGATACTTTAAGGTTTCTTTTCGAAGAAGACTTCTTCTAGAGTCAAACTGAACACATGTTGCTTATCATGGATGCTACTTTCAATTGGAACATGGACAAATACTTCATAATCCTAAATGGATCGTATCATTTAGTATTAGCTCCCTCCTAATCCTTGCTTCATGCATGAATGCATGCTCTTCTTTTGGAATTATGTAATCAGCTCCCTCCATCTAAGAGAGTCCACGCTTTTGTTTGCATCCTTATTGCCTTCTGCAAAGAGTCACAAGTATTTTTCTAATTTTCTCTTGATTGATTACTTCTTTTTGTTTTGACTTGTTTTGGGTGTCTTCAAGTTTGATTCTGATTTCGGATTATCTGGTCATTGTTACTTATATAATATCTTCCATAGGAATTGTTACCAAGGGTTGTCAACGTACTTCATCTTTTCATGTGTATTGCTTGACTTATAGTCATCGTGATAGCAATCCTTATCTTGGTATTCTTCCATAGGTAGTGTTTCACTTGAACATCTTATCTTCTAAGAAATAGATATGCAAGATATGTATAGAAACTATGTAAACATGGTATGTACAAGAACTTTGAAGGATATTGTTACCTTGACTTATAAGAAGAAGTATGTTTTATCATGCTTGGCCTTCTTTGAGGGTTCCCTTTCTTCGACAAATGATTCTTCGTTTGTTTCCTTCCTTAAGCCAAACTTCCTCTTATTCCTGAAATTATTGAATTTTGTTGTGAAGGCTTGATCATCGTATTTATTTTGGTATTTCTCTTTTGTGCTAATCCTTGATTCTTCTTGCGCACAACAAGTCCAAAGTTCTTCAAATGTGAGATACTCCTTTCTTGTGTTCATGCTTGCGGCAAATGCATCCCATGTCTTGGGAAGGTTGTTGAGTACTATATTTACTAGTTCCTTGAAATGATTTCTTCAATAGATTGTAGTTTATCTCTTAACTGAGAGATTCTCACAAAGTATGATGTTATGCTTTCATCATCATTCATTTTCATGTCACGAAGCTCATTCTTCAGACTCATTACTTGTCCATTATTTCTGACTAATAAGAGATTAGTTAGGGCATTGTACATCTTCTTAGATGAGTCAAGATGAGATATGTAGGGTATAAAGTGGTATTTTATAGAGTCCACTATGATACTCATGGCATTGATGTCATTTTCCTTGAACTTCTCCATAACTGCAACATTCTGAGGTTCCTTCTCTTTTCCTTCTTCAAACTGTGGTTCCTCGATCTTTCCTTTCACAATATCCAACACTTTATTCTTGGCAAGAATGAGGTCAATCCTTGTCTTCCATGCTCTGAATTTAGAAGCCCCTTATAACCTGTTTTCTGACTTCATAGAGTAAGTCATGATTGCTTTGACTTGGTCAACCTTTGACTTTGACCAAAAACTCAAACTTGATGTCTCAGCTTGTTGAGAGTACTAAGAGGTGCGCTAGGTTAGGGCACACTAGGATATCTAGAAATTAGGTCAATCGCTTCACTTAAGGTGCCTTAACAAGAGGGTTAGGGTTTCATTGTTGCAGCAAAAACTTTGACTGCAACTGCAACTGTAACTGATCAAAATCATCCCAATCTATATTCCATCGGTTAGACTATCTGAAGATAGTGTGGGCCCATAACCTGTTATAAATAATAGGTGTGCTTGTTTAACCATAGACAATATAGAAATATTGTCATCCATCCATAGGCTGAAGCCACCCCCGAGCACCTTAACCTTGATAGAGAGAATAATTTTGGAAGAAAAACCTAGGTCCAAAAGCCAATCAAGGTAGTGTACCACTCTCCAGAGCTAGCGTACCAAGAAGAAAGTCCAAACCATAACCAAGATAAAGTCAAAGCCTAAAACCAAAAATACTAGTTGCAGTAGTTGCAACTACATCTTCTCTCCAAACTTGCGCACTTACTGAATTTTTGTAGTTGTGAGCTGTGTGTGTCCAAATTAGCTCTGGCATCATGTATTTATACTTCTCTTCCTTAGTTGTCTGGGCCGACTTATCTTTATGGAGGCTAAAAACTCAATATTAATTATTTTCTTTAGCCGACTGGTCTTCTAGGGTTATGTCCAATGCTTTTGGGTTTCTTCTTGCTTCCCGAAATATTGTATTCTTGTCAGGGTTACACGTGGAGGTTTAATACCTCCCGTAACTACCATAATATCAACACTTTAGTCATGATTTTATTCACAGAAGTTACACCAACTGCGAGACATAATGGGCTTTGTCTGAAAATTATTTTCATTAGTATTCCTAAATGGTGCTAAGGAAGAAGAATATGCCCCAGGGGCAGAGGAAGAGGCATTTCCTTTTCGCTCGTAAGCTATAATCCTATTATTCATATCTTGCATAAGTTGTAGGAGGGAAGACATATTTGTTTTCTTGACTAAGTCTCCCTTAGGAAGACCCTTTCTTTCGAGTTGATCCTCGTATTCTAGGCAAGTATGAAGATCTGAACCAAGATTGTCGATAGCATTTTATTCAAGTCTATGATGATAAGGAGAAGGTAATGCATTATAATAATGCATGAAAGTAGCCTAATTTTGCAGACGGATTATTTCAAGGAAATGATTATACAATTTGGTGAAGTGAAGGTTAAAAGACTTAATGGTTTCACCATCTCTATAGGCAATATTGTTGTATTCCCTTAACTGCTCCACTCTTGGACTGTCCATAATTGGACTTGAACCAATAAACCAACTCTTCCCAAGTGGAACAAATTTTGGGAGGGAGATCAAAAAAATATGTTGCAGCTTTCCCTTCGAGGGAGTTGACAAATAAATGCATGCAAGTTTCGTTATTGTTAGCCCCTATGTTATGAAAAGCATTATAAAATTATACTAGGTCTTCGTTTGTAGTGACGGTTTTATTTCCCGAAAACCTGGGTAAATGCTCCTTGAATTTTGGTAATGGATGAGTAGCAGGGGCCAGATTCAAGGGAGAATATATGTTCCATGGGGTGGTCGTAGCATCTTCCTCGAATTGGAAAAGCCCATATTTTTGTATAAATTTAGCAAGATTGGTAGTGGATTGAATAGGGGCTTGATGACTATATATACTACCAATTACTGATGAAGCAGAAGGTTGTGAGGAGGAGGCACCTCCGTTACTACTACCACTACCCGCAGATGTCATATTGAAGGTGATAGGTATGGATGATAAAGGTGAACTGGCAGAGTCAGATAAGGTTCACCTTAGAGCACTTTCTTGTGTTAATAAAAAGATTTTCCTCCTTCCTATTTCAAAAATAAGAGTAGCTTCGGGGGACAACCCTCTTCTCCTTCGAGAGAGGAGAGGATTGGTTGACATGAAAAGAAAGACCAAAGAGATAGGAAAAGGGAGGTAAATGTTCATTTGTGGGTTTCCTTTTCCTGGCTTCCCAACATTCACGGATACTTATATCCCCTTAAATTACATCCCAAGAGCGTTCAAGTTAACCACGAGTACTTTCCATTTCTAAAAAAGTGTTGAACAAGGTCAAAGCAATGTTGGTTTGGTCATCAAGACCATTTCCAATATTGGGTTTTCTTGTAATAGGTATTGTCATCAAAAAAAAATCAGTCAAGGAGTAATCAAACAAAACAGAAAAACGAAAGATAATTGTGGTACAAACAACCAGAGAGATATAGAAGATCTCCCTAGTATGGTCGTCAAATAAATGTTGAGGAAAAAGATATGGAGAACCTTAATCAAGAATTTTCAGATCTTGTCGGGTTAAGGAAAGATAGTTGGGAATGTCACTCGGGGTTTATAGCCTTAAAACAAAAAAAAACAATAACTTAATCCTCAGCTATTAAGTACAGGGGACCAAGGCTAGTTTGCTTTATATATTATATGTAACTGTGCAAAAAAAAAAAAAAACCTAAACAGAAATTACATAAGTGTGTACAGAAATTACATGAGTGTGTACATGGAGATAAAAGCAGAAAAATGAACCAGGTCATCAAAATACATATGTGAGACTAAAATCAGAAAACAGATTTTTGTATTGATTTCATTATGAGATACAAGGTTGAATTATCTTTACAAATCCCTGTGAGGGTAGGGACCAAAGTCAGATTTAGAATCCTCCAATGGGCACCATACAAAGAGACTTTGACAACAAAAGAAAACTGAAGCTAAAGATCTAGATTAGCTTGCCACAGAATGCTCTCACTTGACTCTGCAAAATATTTTTTAGCAGTCATAAAATTTAATTTATAAACAGACATGAACACACATACTGCCAAAGATAAATCATACATCTTTAAAACAAGCTACTGAACTATATGATTCAATTTTTAATCATGTTGCCTTCAATAAGACCATGTTTTCATCAAGATGGTTAAGCCTGTTGGAAGCCAAATATTCATGTCAATTTTATCATTGTAAAATGTCGTCTACAAGGGATAAAATTTTATGTAGTTGCCTCCTTCTCCTTGCAAACATTTTTAACATCTTTGGTTTTGAAAAGATTCATTGGACTAGTTTCATGACTGAAAGCATGAAATTAGAACAAGTTTTGGATTGAGGGCATCATACATTTTGTGGATTTTTCTTTTGCAAGTTGGATAACACCTAAGGGCATCTAATATTTTCATAAACGTTAAACATTGTAAACCTATCATTCTATTGGTTGATCCCTTACCATAGAAATTGAGTTATCCACCTTGGGGGGTTATGACTCAGTCATTTTTATCCTTGATTATTTTGGTTTTTGACATATACACGATCGTGCAACAAGAAAAACTTTGGTTTAATTTGAAATATGAATACTACCCCTAGCAGTCATATCACGGTCTCATCGTCCTAGTACAGGACTGACACTCTTACCTTCAAACATCATTCCTTTGTCCTGCATAGCTCATGCATGCATTCATTATTTCAAGCGGTAAGTTTGGTGCTTGGGTTTGGCATTGATTTCACAGAGTGGTTTTCTGTTATGTGCGTCCTATGGTTACTACCCACTCAATGCTCCAAACGGTTGTTATGGTGGCTCTCTAAATCCTTAGGTATCGTATTTCTCCCGATTATGAAGACCTCATCCTTATTTTTGTGTGTTGGAGAACACAACCCACCTCTCGCTACCCCTTTTCTTTCTGTGCGACCATATCAATGGTGTCTGTGGTGAGGATCGAGCCCAATGGTTCATAGGATCTCCTCTCCCGTGATGATGTCGTGGATGACCTTGTGGCGCATGGCTGGGATGGTTTCATCAGACGATTTGAGGGTTACAAACTCGCAGTGGCCCAAGCTTTCTCTCAGACTTTCGATGGCACCAGGGATAAAATTAGGGATTTACAGCTAGAGGTGACCAAGGATTCCATTGCAAAGGCTACAGGACTATCCCAAGAGGGAGATCGATGGTTTAAAAACATAAAAATCGAACGCGTGCCTAGGAATTTACTCATGGCCTCCAAGAAATTGCATTACTGTGAAAAAGTTACACCTATTATTTGTTAGGATATTTAGACACTTAGGAGTTAGTTAAGATCTACTTGGTCTAATATGTCGTTAGGTAAAAGTGTGTTTCTTTAGTATGCATTTGTAGTTAGGCAATCTGACGGTCACGATATGTTCCCGACATAGAGTGATCCGACGGTTCATACTCTCCTCGATCTTAACGTCCATTGATCCGTGGCTTAACACCCGATTGGTACATGATCTCTATTTAAAGAGCATGGAGGGTCATTTGCCGATGATCAATTGTGAGAAACTCTCTTGTAAAATCTCTCTGTAATCTTTTTCTTTGCATTAATAAACTGCTCCAAGTGGCCGCGTTGGCTGGGGCCGTGGATGTTT
>ML789338.1:330602-348985 GCA_009831015.1 Picea engelmannii
TACTAACCTAGACATATACATTTCATCTTCCAAAAGAGATCCATATATGATTCGTACATAGCCATACAAAATCAATCTAGAAAAAACCTAACATAACTAGAATCGTCTTTAACCTCCAAGAAAACATAATTCTATATCTACCCTAAGAGATATCAACCAAACATCAAAACATAGACAATTGAGTAGCTTCTAATAGAGCATTGTCCTTGTATTCACATTCCCACAAGGAGCCTTATAGCATGATGGCTTATTTTGACAACATATCCTATTTTTTATTAAAATCCATGTAGATACAGAAAAATGAGGCCTCCTCGAGCATAGATTTTTTCTCCAATCATAGTGCCATGATTGGCTCCAAGACCAAATATGTAATATTAAATTTTCCATTGTCCCAATCCATCAACAACCTAAAATCTCCAAGAACTTGCAAACATCTAATATTTTTTTCAAGTGCCACTTTCATCAACATCTAGAGGGTGTAGAATTCAACCATGTTATTTGCTCCCAGTCCTGCTCCATATTTTAAGGAGAAGAAGTGGTAATGATATAAAAAGAGTATGACTCCATCCCCACACATTTTTGGAGAGCCTTGATAAGATCCATCAAAGAAGTCCCAAGGCTTTGTGAAATCAATATGGGGCTCATGCAATACCCTTTGGGATTTAATACTAATATTAATATCTTTTTTTTTTAAGTAAAAAAGGAAGGACCTATTATATTATAGATGCATATTTATAAAGTTTTGTTGGAGTTCCAGTTGTCCCGCCTGGAGAGGAAACCAAGACAGTTGGCCATTCCATGCCATTTGTTTTCAAACACAAAACACCAGGCTATCGTCCTGCCCGAAGGAAACCAGGACACATTTCCGCCATTAGATTAAGTATGTTATTTACTTCGCTACTGATAGCGTTGTTATAGTCTACCTGAGCTAGAGCTCTGATTTGCAAAAAAAGAGAAAAGTTTCTAACTATGAGCATGCATAAAAACCTTTTAACCGGTGTTCTCATCGTTGTCGCCATTCTTTCCTCATCTGTCCAGAATCGCATAGGCCTACGCGCAAGTAGGGAATTTTCGCCTTGGGAATGTACTGGAGTAAGCGGCGTAGATCATATCAAGGCATTGGTTGATTCTGATGGCCCTGAAAATCTGGTCATCCACCATGCTACGTGTTTTGAAAATTAATTCCAGGTGCTCCGGATGAAGGAATGGTGGTTGGTCCTGGGATTCTCGCTGAGTGGAGAAGAGGTGAGCTAGCCTCTGTGCGTCGGTCTCATCCTTGACTTCCTCAGGAGGTCCACCGCTTGTAGTATGGATCTTTTCTTCTGTGTCGGCCTGAGGCTCTTCCTCCACGTAGCAGGTTGTGAATTCCTCAGCTGGATTATCTTCCATGAGACCGTGTGTCTTCCTTGGAGCAAGGGGTTCGGCATCTTTCCCAAAGAAGCTGGGGGGGTTCCAATTGTCCGGGATAGTGAAGAGGAGATGTTTTGGGTAATCCTGGATGGATTCATCCGGGACAATCTCCTCTACATGCGCCATGGGAGGCATTCCATTTCTTTTAGACTTCTTGGTTCTCCTTTTGCAAGCTATAGCCAAATCTTTTTCAAAATTCTTCTGTCGCTTCCTGCGTGAGTCGAACGCATGCCACGCCGCACCTCTGCGTAGTCGTCCCCTTGCTCTCGGCATGTATAGAATCAATACTATGGCTGAAATTCCAGTTGGTAGGGTGTCTTTGTTCATGCACTCCGAATGCCTAGGTAGTTGGATGGAAGGGAGCTCTTGGGTATTCCCAGGAGTCTGGAGATATGAAGTTGAACCGCAACCGGAGTATTAAAGAAGAAGAGTTTGGATTTGTCTAAGTTGACAGTCACGCCTGATGCTTCTGTGAAATCGGAGAGGATGGAGTTAAGTTTATTTGCCTCTCTTCCATTGGGGAGTTCATGAGTAGGGTATCATCAACAAATTGACTATGTGAAGGTGTCAGTTGGATGTTGTGCAGAGGAAATCCTTTGAGATATCCGTCTAGGACCACTGACTTTATGTAGCATCCCAGGCCTTCCGCCATGAGCACAAAAAGAAAAGGCAATAGGGGGTCACCTTGTCGGATACCTCTGGATGGTGAGAATGGTCGGGACGGGACCCCATTGACTAGTACGGAGAAGAAGACCGAGGAGATAAGGTTTAAGATCCAATTCACCCAATGCTGGTCAAATCCAAAAGAATTTAAAATGGCTCGAAGGTATTGCGAGCTGGCTCTATCAAAAGTTTTTGAAAGATCAAGTTTTATTAGCATACCTGGAGTTTTTGTCGACTTGAGAGAATGGATGACCTCATGCACTAGAATAACATTGTCCATGATTTGTCTGCCCTCTACGTATCCAGCTTGTTCCTTTGAGATGACAAAGGTCAGAATTGGCTTAAGGCGGTTTGCAATCACCTTTATAATGATTTTGTAAATTACATTGCAGAGAGCGATAGTTCTGAACTGTTTGGGATTGGTGACCCGTTCCTCTTTCGAAATTAGGGTGAGAAAGGTGGCATTGAGGGCCAGGAGGACTTGGCCTGAAGTTCGTGATTCCTCTACCACCTCCCAAGCCTCTTTCCTTACTATGTCCCAACAATGTTGGAAAAACTCAATGGTAAATCCATCCGGGCATGGGGCCTTCCCTGGGGGCATGGATTTTGCTTCTTGTTCCACTTCCTCTTGAGTGATAGGTCTCATTAGGGTTGTGTTATGTCCAGGGGTCACCATAGAGGGTATGTGATTGGTTACTCATCTAATGGTTGAATCTTTGTCCTCCCTGGTTTCCATTAGGAGGTCGTGATAGTAGTTATTAAGCTTTGCTTCTATTTGGGTGTGTTCTCTGATTGGATTACCCTGGCCTTCCTCCAGATGAGTAATTATGCTAATATGTCAGTGATGCACTATAGCTCTGTGGAAGAATTTTGTGTTATTTTCCCCCTCTTTGAGCCATTGTACCCTAGATTTTTGTCTCCACAAAATTAATATTAATATTAATATAAAATTGATGCCCAAAATAATTTTTTATTTTTTTTCTAAATAAATTTTGGTCGTCGAATATCCAATGACAACTTTTATCGATGCGACAGTTTTGCTATATAAACATCGAAAAGTTGTCGTCGGATATCCGACGACAACTTTTATCGATGTGACGGTTTTTCTATATAAACATCGAAAACTTGTGGTCGAATAGGCGACGACCACTTTTATCGATGCGACGGTTTTGCTATATAAACATCAAAAAGTTGTCGTCGAATATCCGACGACAATTTTTATCGATGCGACGGTTTTTCTATATAAACATCGAAAAGTTGTCGTCGAATAGGCAACGACAACTTTTTTTGATGCGACGGTTTTGCTATATAAACATCGAATAGTTGTTGTTGGTTTAGCTACATAAAAAAAAAAAAAGTGGTCGTCAAATAGACGACGACAACATCTAATGATGCATCGGTTTAACTATAAAAGTTGTTGTCGCAATTTAGACGAAAAGTTGGTTTAAGATTGTTTTCCTATATCGTCGCTTATGCGACGTTTGATCAAGTTCGTCGCAAATTCCACGTCACCTAAACCGACATTTCAGAGACTCCAAATTCATCGCCATATCAACGACATAACGTCGCATAAGCGTCGAAACAATCGTCACAAAATGGGCCAAATATGCTAGTGTTAGGGCGGTGTTAGAACGATGTCGTAAGTTTTGCATTTCACTCAATCCTTAAAAAATAGTGTTTGCAGTGGAACAAGGGAAACTGCTTGGTTTTATAGTTTCTAAAGATGGAATGATAATCGATCCTAAAAGAACCCAAGCCATTGCCAACCTGCCCCCACCTTCTTCCAAAAAGGCCATGTAATCCTTTCTCGGTAAAATTAATTTTGTCAGACGATTTGTTCCCATTTTTTCTGAGATGGTCAAACCTCTACAAAATATAATAAAAAATGATATTTTGTACAAATGGGGATCACAAGAGAATCAATCCTTCAATTCCATCAGAAAATCTATAATCGAAGTACCTTCCTTGATGAGTCCTAATTTTTCCCAGGATTTTACGTTATATACGTTTGCATCTAATAGGTCTTATGTTGTTGTGCTCACACAGAAAAATGTTGATAGCAATGAGATACCTATTTCATTTATGAGCTCTTCATTTAAAGGATCAGAACTTAATTACCCCACAGTAGATCAGCAAGCATACGTTGTTTTTAAAGCAGTTAAACATTTCAGGTCTTACCTGTTAAAATCCAGAACAAAAATTGTTGTTCCTTACCCTGTTGTAAGAAATTTGTTAGTGCAGAAAGAGATGGGAGAGAAAAGGGAAAATTGGATAACGTCACTTCAGGAATATGATCTCGAAATAGTACCTGCACAAATTGTTAGAGGTCAAGGCCTTTGTAAATTAGTAGTTGATTCAGTTGAAAAGTCAAAAAATCAAATAAATACATCAATTGCAAATCAACATAACGAATCACAAATCTTTTGTACACAAATTGTGCCCAATTCATGGTATGATAATATCATATTTTATTTGTTGCACAAAACTGCTCCTCGTAATCTTGACCCGAAAAATAGAAGGGCACTAAGGCTTACATTTTCCTCTTTGTTTTTGGTTCTTTTCATTTTGTGTGGTTTTTTTGTGTTTTTTGAATGCTTATATCTGAATCATTGGTTCATTATTGAAGGAAATTGGATTTTTCATTAGTAGTAGTTGATAACGGTTCAAAGCATCTGAACATTAAGTTCTAAACTCAGATCAGTTAAGGTAAGTTTTTTTACAGTCACTATTCCCGGTTTTCATTGAAATCTCAGGGAAACACGATTGTCTTTAAAAACTTATAGAGTCGTCCTTGTTTTAATGAGAACAACTCATAATGATTTCCCATCCCAGAGATGATTTCTTAACTGAAATCTAAATTTCCAAATTATGATGAAAGTTATCAGTTCCAAAAGAACGAGAAAATAATTCTTAAAGATTGATCCTATCATCGCATGGTTGTGAAATCTTCAGTATCACCCCGCTCTCTTGATATCACAAAGTTTCTGAAAAATATTATAAACATTTTTAGAGAGTTGGAAGCACTATAATGTGTGGGAATTGTTTGTAAACCAGACGGGATACTGAACATGTCTGTTGGAAGCGGGTAAATGCACACATAATACCAAGACAACTTCGTCGGAGTACTGAATATGCCTACTGGCAGCGAAGCAATGTCTGGTTTGAATACCCTCAGGTATGTTTTTTTTAAATTGATCAAATGTCAGGATGCTTTTATCATAAATGGACAACTCTTGGATGGGATAGAAGTACTAGAGTGGGTTAAAAGACATCCCTGTCGAGGCTATAGATGTTTGTTGGTAGCAGTGGCCCTGATAATGATATTGGAGTTATCTGTATAAACATCGTTACACTTGTGATCGAAACGAAATGTCGAATTGCAATTTTTGGACAGAATTGTATCCAATATTATGACTGTGTTATTTTTTCTGAGTTATTATTGAAATGCTTGATCTATCTTTTAATTGTTTCTAATAATTATTGTTGAATCATTTGTTCCCTGATATAAAGTTATGATGATGCAGAGATAACTGCTTCACCCAGCATGTCACCATTGTTGGCAGCCAAATATTCATGTCAATTTTATCATTGTAAAATGTAGTCTACAAGGGATAAAAAAAATTGTAGCTGCCTCCTTCTCCTTGCAAATATTTTTATCATATTTGGTTTTGAAAAGATTCATTAGACTAGTTGTTTGTATGAGTTCATTATTTTTAATCTATCGTTTTCCTTGTTCAATCGCATGACTGAAAGCATGAAATTAGAACAAGTTTTGGTTTGAGGGCATCATATAGTTTGTAGATTTTTCTTTTGCAAGTTGGATAACACCTAAGGGCATTTAATATTTTCATAAACGTTAAACATTGTCAACCTATCATTCTATTGGTTGATCCCTTACCATAGAAATTGATTTATCCACCTTGGGGGGTTATGAATTAGTCATTTTTATCCTTGATTATTTTGATTTTTGACATATACATGATCGCACAACAAGCTAAACTTTGGTTTAATTCGAAATATGAATACTACCCCTAGCAGTCATATCATGGTCTCGTCGTCCTGGTACAGGACTGACACTCTTACCTTCAAACATCATTCCTTCGTCCTGCATAGCTCAGGCATGGATTTGTTGTTTCAAGCGGTAAGTTTGGTGCTTGGGTTTGGCATTCATTTCATAGAGTGGTTTTTTGTTATGTGCGTCCTCTGGTTACTACCCACTCAATGCTCCAAACGATTGTTACGGTGGCTCTCTGAATCCTTAGGTATCGGGTTTCTCCCGATTATGCATACCTCATCCTTCTTTTGTGTGTTGGAGAACACAACCCACATCTTGCTACCCATGTTCTTTCTGTGTGACCATATCAATGGCACCTGTGGTGAGGATCGAGCCCAATGGTTCACGGGCTCTCATCTCCCGTGACGATGCCGTGGACGACCTTTTTTCGTATGGTTGGGATGGTTTCATCAGATGATTTGAGGGTTACAACCTCGGAGTGTCCCAAGATTTTGCTCATAATTTCGATGGCACTAAGGCTAAAATTGGGGATTTGTAGCTAGAGGTGACCGAGGGTTCCATTGCAAACGCTACAGGACTATCCCAAGAGGGAGATCGATGGTTTAAAAACATCAAAATCGAAGGTGTTCCTTGGAATTTACTCATGGCCTCCAAGAAATCACATTATTGTGCAAAAGGTACACCTATTGTTCTTTTTAAACCGCGATGGAATAGATTGCTCTTAATGCTTAAGCAATTCATTACATGTGAAGGTAGATATGACCTAGTCTTCTTGTATCATGTCTGCTTGCTGATGGTTTTTCTAGGTTTCAATTTGAATATGCCATTTTATTTCCTTAGGAGCATGCAGAAAATGGCTAAGTTATATCAAAGACAGAAACTAAACCCACAGTCAAGCCTATTCCACCATGGCCTCATCTGAATCCTCATGGTTTCACATATGTCTAAAGTTGGGGACAGTTGGGAAAATTTTGTGTTTAGAAATAATTTTACCCTACCTGAAAATGTAACAGACTTACCTCTACATCTCGATCAACCTCCCAATCCCTGTCGATCAAACCCCACTATCGAAAACATATATGTTAATCTACAAGAAATCCATGAGTCCATAGATCAAACCCCTGGTGTTATCCAAAATCCATCCAAAGACAAGAATCCACGATGCGTTTTTGTTCCCAGAAAATCTTTGGAGGAGGTTTTGGGGGATCTAAAGGATAAAACTCCTACTATTCCTAATCCTGAGCAAATTCAGGTTGTTTTGAATGAACCAGTTGTCAAGAAAAAAGGTAGGCATAAGAAATAGAGTAGTCCAGATATCAATTTCATAAACAAGAGACTTGGCCACCTCGTATCTAGGAAAATGAGAAATCGGCAGCGTGATAATGAGAAATCTACCCCTGTCATCGAGATCAATGATCATTTTCTGAGGATGATATCAATGATTTTATTGCTCAAGAGGATATCGATGACCGGATTCTGGGGAACGATATCGATACTGATACAACACAATTCGATTTTGTTTCTAAACTCTTGTCATTCTTAAAGAGATAAGAGGGTTTTTCTAGTATACAACATGATCTGCAACAAATCAAAGGACATATTAAATTTCCCTCTACGGAACAGGTTCGAACTTTGCCTACCATAAAACCGGTTCACTACAAAAACTATTTTGATTAGATTGATATATATTATCGAGATGTCCCCTATCTTCAGGCACAACTGAACGAAATGGTAGCACGAAATTCAGTGCTCGAGAGGGAAAATAACGAGTTGAAAATATGTGTTCGATCAAACGCAAACATGGATAACAAGAGGATTAAGCGGTCTGGTAATGTGATCATTAAAAACTCAAAAAACTTCAACGCCATTATAAATTCATACTTATTTGATTCCTCTCTGTCAAATTTCTGAAATGGTAAATAGTTGTTTTGTTTTGATTTGATTCTGTTGAGAAATAATAGATAGATTCACTTTCGATTTTATTTTTATTTTGAGACTAGCTATAGAATCGAAAGATTATGTATCCAGTCTATTTAAATTTATTTGTTTGCATTATTATCTAAACTTTGATTTTCTTTTATCATTTCAGGTAAACAACAAGTTATGGTGCTATGCTAAAGGAAAGGAATCATGGATTAAGTGTGTAATAGATTAGTAATTTCCCATTTTGAAAAAACAATGTCATTAATATAAATATTTTTTATTTAAAGAGTATCTTTTTGTTACTCTATTTTTGTAAAACAAACTTATTTTCAGAGATCTTCCTCTATCTTGTATGATAGGAGGTAACAGATCCAAGAAAATGTTTAAATAGCTATTGTTGTCTGGTGTTAAGGGCGTGTCTTCCTGGACCTCAGAATGAACATATATTTTTAAACTTATATGAGAAAGCAGTTTGTTATTGGCTTTAGACCTATGTAAATTGTGCAGTGTTTGTCATTGTCTTCTCCTATAATTTCCAGTTATGAAATGTTACTTGTGTCGATTTAGCTTTAGTCTTTTCTTCACATGATATTTTATATCGTTTCTCTTCTCAATGTTGTTCATTATCTGTTGGTCTATTTTATATCTGTGATCCATCAACCATTTGAGTATTTTTTAGTTTACTTTTGATGTTAAATGGTTGATAACACCACTTCTTAGGATCGAGATTTCTTCCATTCTCATTTATTGGATATCTTGAGGTCACGGGATAATAATTATTTATCTTTTTGTTGTCACAAATTCGCTCCAGAATATGAAACACTTCCCTGAATTTCTTCAAGAAGTATTATGATTGTCTCTGTCATAGGTTTTCACTTAGCACAAGACAAACAAGAGTTCAAACAAATGCAGAGAGATAAACTTAGTTTATTTTTGTTGATCAGGTAGTGGTTAGTAAATATAGTGTTTTCTTTCTTAGTTGTTTATATATGAATGAACAATGATTGCATTATTTAGACGTTAATTAGCTTTGTCTATTTTCGTCATGTTTACAATCATATTCATTCAGTGTTTATTAGTTTGATATAAAGAGCATTAGAATGAGATTTGTTCATACTTAATCTTGTTTAGAAACATTATTTCAAACAATTACTTTCGCAAGATTTTATTTAAACCTTGTAAATTGTATATAGTCATTGTACATTAACACTCTTAGCTGAACATTTGTAATTAGTGTGTCGATTATTACAATCGTATCTTTAGTCAGTTCATTTTCTTTAGTTGTAATTAGAACCCTAGTTGGCTAACGGATCCATAAAACTCGTCAGGTTATATCATACCAAACGGCTTGGGTTAAATAGACAACCCCGATCCGGATCTATCCTTCTCGTTGACAGTGTGTCACAAACGCTCATCAACAAAGCCTTCTAGTAAACTCAGAATGAATTAAAGATGAAAGTATCTCACTAGTATAGAGCAAACCTTATGGCTGAAGTTCTCCTTCTATTTTCTCCCCCTTTGTCTCTTCATTTGATTGAGCTTTTATTCCTTCTTAATAGGTTATGGTAGTTCAACTACCTTTCTTTAGTTAATCCAAATTAGCTTAACTAATTATTTGAGACGAATAATAATAGTATATATAAATAAGGATCTAATTTAATAATAACTAAATAGGTGGAACCCCTTGTGACTCCCATTCATTTCTTTTAATAATCATCAAATATGAAATATAAAACCCCAATCATTTGATTCAAACATTCTCCTTGTAACTCTCATTCTCATATTTATGATCAAATATTTTAATATTGGCAAAAAATAGCATTATATCCATGTTGTCCAAAAAACCTACCAACAGGGAGGAACCTTCACTTAAAATCACTTTGCACAGTCGATACCCACATACATTCATTCAAACTTTGGAAGCAAACATAGTTTGTAGTAAACCGAAGATCCAACCTCACGATTTTATTCTAAGCAGAGCTATTTTTCATGAATGGAGAGGTGAAAGCCATCATACATGTATGTAGAATGCCAGAAAACCAATAAGCACGACTATTCTTTCCAAGGCCAAGAAAAACGGAGGCAGCACCAACCAAAGAAACCAACGCAAATGCAAAGCAAGTGAGGGTGACAACCTTGAGGTAGGGTTAGAGAGACGTGCAGTAATGTCACATCGTTTCTTTCATTAATTCCATCAACTATAACCGAGTACGAGTGCACCCAATACCTCCAGCGCACAATCCACCATATTTGCCAAATAACAATTCAATACAAAGTTGAATTTGCCACCTTCCATAAACCCCTAAGTTTTATGTGCATGCTTAACACTCATCACAAAATATGTAATGTCCCACATTATTTGCTAGGGAAGGTTTTCCACCGTATAAAACTTTAACAATGGTGCATGATAATAACAAGAAATCATAAGTGTAATATGCCATAACTAATATATGGCCAATGCTTGGATTTTGAATCAACAAGTCAAAATATATGTGCAGCAGAATAAACCAAGACGCTCATTAAAACAACACCTTTTCCCTTTCCTCTTTAAATTAAATCACCAATAAACCTATCATTCACCCATTTCGCTTCGAAAGCGGTTTCGAATTTTTTAAACTGTAGTCTCATTTTTGCAAAATAGACATGAGCTCATAAAAAGATGAGGCATCCTTCATCATTATTCACATGGCAGGGTCCCACCTATTTAGTATAGTATTAAATATATATAAGTAATAAGGCATTACAACCAATTTGCATGCAGGGATTTGATGTTGCACTTTTGGACATCAACAAACTGGCGACTCCACAAGGAAATTTGTTCCCAACAGATTTAGAACTCAGAATGTTTGGTCTCGCAGACCAATAGAAGTAGATGATCAAAAGAAAAATGTTGAAAAGAATAGTTATGCAATAGGGGGAAAAGATGGTTTAAGGGAAATAATGAGATGGGACTTTGGGAATAACTTATGGAAAGTGGTACGTATGAGAGGAGTTGGTCTTGTATGCATAACATTTGAACAAGATCTAATAGATAATACTTTTTAGACTTTCAAGGAGAATTCTTTTGATATGCTCTTGAATCTCAGGATGGAGGGAAGAAAGGGATAGAAGAAATAAGGAAGAAGACAAAATCAACTATCCTACAACAGTATTGAAAGCAAAAAGCTATTTCAACGATGTCTGAAAGGAGGACATCGGGACAGCTCTGTGTATCTTATTTTTCATCGATCAACAATATTTACAGAATGAAATTATTATGGAAAACTGATCCAGAATTTATTTCCGATTATTACGAGAAGCAAACAATAGAAATTAAAAACTCAACAAACCAAAGTAAAAAGAAAACAGTAAGACAAAAGAATATATATAGCAGTCATTTTTATACAAGCGTTAATGATCAATTTGGTTCCACATAATGTTTCAAGTGGGAACCATTAGTACTGTAAGAGAGCAATCGCTCTTCCAAATCCTTTAGAAGTTATGAGTTTGTGCCCGGGATAAAAGCGATTTTGAAATGACCTAGCCATAATTTTTGGAACTTAGAATGTCTTCCTCTTTAGGCATGGTTTGAGTCCCATGGTAGTACTTTGTCATCAATCTTTAATTCAACAGCCTTTGCTCGTCTGCTAAAATATTCTTCATAGTTTTCTACCTTGTTTTTAAGTTCTCCAAGGAAAAAATTATTTTTTCTTCCAAGGCTAACAGTGCATTTATCCTTTGGGGAACATTGGAAGAATTTAATTCTTCGATCTGTAACATCAACCATAAGGAGGAAATCTCTATCTCAATAGGCAGAATACCATCTTGACCATATACGAGTTGAAATGGGTTACATCATGTGCTTGCTTTGGTGGTTGTGTGATCTGCCTAGAGAGCATAAGTGAGAAGTGTGTGCCACTGGCGAGGTTTGTCTTATATGATCCTCTTTATGATCCTAACCAGATTCTTGTTAGTGGACTCTGCTTTCCCAATTCCCTTAGGGTAATAAGAAGATAAAGTGAAATGTTTGACCCCTAACTTAGCCATAAATTGAGTCAATTTTGCATAAATGAAGGTTGGGCCATTGTCTGTAATGATCTCTAATGGAATGTTGAATCTGGAAAAGATATTAGATTCTAAGAAATAAATTACATGCTCATCTTGTGTGTGTGTCTAAGAGGGACAGCCTCAGTCCACTTAGTAAAGTAATCAGTGGTTGTCAAAATAAAGATATGCTCTGCGGAAGACAAAGGATTGATAGGACCAATAATGTTTAGGCCCCATTTAGAAAAAGGAAAATCCGGGAGGATAGGTTGTAAGGGCATGGCAGAAAGGCGTTCTTTCCCAGAAAAATTTTGGCACTTATCACAAGATCTTACGAATTTATAGAAATCCTAGAATATTGAAGGCCAATAGTAACCATTTCTTATGATTTTAAAGGCAGTAGCCTTAGCAAAAAAATGACCAACGATGTGAATGACAGAAACCGATGATCCATGAATTCTATGTAACAATTTATATGCGTCTTCGTCATTTACACATCGAAGTAACAAACCTCCTAAACAAAAAGTCTCCTAAAATGATATACTTGGAAGCTTCCAGGTGGAGTCTCCTTATCTGGTGAGGATCCAGCTCATCTGGACACTTTTGATACTGCAAATAATACACCAGATTTTTATACCCAGGATGTTCGGATATAGTAAGATTTTTATTCTCAATATAAAACAGAGTTGAAAGAGGATTATCTTGATCGTCAAGTTCTTCACTTGGTTCAGGATGTTGATCTAAGTGAAGAGTTAGGTCTCGTCCCTTGATTGTCTTCGAAGTCATGATTGTCAAATCATGCTCCTGAATTTTGGCAAGCCAATGTGAAATTTTTCCTGAAAGATAAGTTTTTGAAAGCAGAAACTTGACAGTAGGCAAAGGGACTTTTACCTGCGTGTGTTTGCCCAAAATAAAATGGCGAAATTTTTCTATAGCCTTGAAAAGAGAAAAAGTGTGTTTCTCAATATAAGAGTATTTGATTTCATCATCTGATAAACTATGGCTCATTTAAGCTACAGGTTTTCCATTGTTTTGGTCATCACTTTGTAAGAGGATAGCAGAAATTGCTTCCTCAATGGCATTGGTATATATGATAAAATCTTTCTCAAAATCTCGTTTCGCCAAAACCGATGCGGAACTGATTGCTTTCTTAATCCTAAGGAAAGAATTCTCAACGTCATTTGTCCAAGAAAAGGAATGATCTTTTTTCAGAAGATTATGAATTGGTTTAACCATGACAGAAAAATCAGGAACAAACCTACGGACAAAATTGATAATGCCCATGAAAGCTTGAACTTATTTCTTGGAGGTGGGGGCAGGAAGGTTTAGAATCGCAATAATCCTTTCGGGATCTATGCTTACTCCTGAATCAGAAACAATATGACCAAGGAGATTTCCCTTCGTGACATTGAAAATAGATTTGGAAAGATTTAAATAAATGACAATTTTCTACAACGCATGAGAACTTTTCTAAAATGACCAAAATGATCCAACTTGTTCTTAGAATAAACAGTCAAACCATCAAGATAAATTGGACAATTTTACCGATTAGATCATCAAAATCTATCTGCATAGCTCTTTGAAAAGTGGCACATGAATTAGACAAGACAAAAGGCATGTGTTCATAAGAAAATGTGCCCCAGCGTGTAGTAAATGTGGTTTTATATCTATCAGTCATTTTTACCTTGATTTGATTATACCCAGAAAAACCATCAAGTAAGGACATTGTTTGCAACCCTGCAACCTGTTGTAAAATCATTTCCATATTAGGGAGCGGAAAATGGTCTTTGACAGTAGCTCTATTCAATGCGCGTAAATCAACAGATAATCTGATCTGGCCAGTAGTTTTTCGAACAAGGACCATATTTGAAACCAACTCGGAATACTTAACTGGAAATATTATATTAGATTTCAATAATTTTTCTAATTATTTTCAAATAGTAGCTTCGAGTGCAGGGTTAATAGGCCTTTGTTTTTTTCTAACTGGTTTTACCCTTTCCTTGATAGGAATGCCATGTTATATGAGAGCAGGATCAAAACCACAAATATCCTCGTATGACCATGAAAAAAAAACTTGAAATTCACGGAGTAGTTATGTGAATTTCATTTTTTCTTCATCAAAACATCAGGCACCTAATTTAATGATCTTTGGAGATTCACGTGTCCCAAGGTTCAAGGAAATGGTATCACCAACTTCCTTTTTTGAATCCTCTTCCTTATGTGTTTCTTTGTTGCCTACATCACTTGACGAAAATGAACTTTCAAGAAGAGTCAAGCCTTTAGGAAATTTTTCATCTTCAATAGATATGATTTATTTGGGCTTAAACGGTTCATTTTGTATGAAAGTGAAAATGCCTTCATCACTCAGGAAAACCCGCCATGATTCTACGTTATCAGGGATGTGAGAACGATATAGATATTGAAACATACAATTAGGTCTTTGAAGTAAAAGTTGTCAGGTAGGGGATGTTACAAACACATCTAACCTATCATCCATTGAATTGAGTTCCCTCTTAACATGAGTGACGTTAAATGATAACAGATTTGAAATGAGCATCCAAACATCTTGGGTATAGTGTTTAAGCAACTTATTGCTTGGTGAATAAATCTTACGTACAAGATTCACAACAAGTTCAGAATCACCAAAAACTATAAGGTGGCCACAACCAAGGTTATATGCATTTTCTATGCCTAACAATAAGGCCTCAAACTCGATGACATTGTTTATGCAATAAAATTCTAAACTATAAGAAAAATTGTGGATTTTACCTATATGAGAATATAGAATGATGTCGGCCCCATTACCTTCATTTTGTAAATTCTAACCTTGTACAATGTCTACTGTAAATAGATATTCAGAAAAGAATAGAAAATATACAATGGCAAATGCAAACATTACACAGAGATTTTTCCCTTGGAAACCCAAACCGAGAAAACCAGCATATATTATATTCATACATTGTGTTACATTGTTTACAATACAATATACATATAGGAGCCAGCGGCATCCAAAACCCTAACCCAATGACCTGGATTAGTCCAAAACCCTAATTCCTTAACCAGAAATAGAAAACCATCGGCAAAAAACCATGTGCCGAAAAGCCACCTAAATATCATGTGGTCCCAGAAATATGTCGTCCCGATAATATGTCGTCCCATAAATATGTCGTCCCAGTGCGAAAAAAATTTAATGAGGGAGTGGTAGGGTTATTCGGAAGATGAGGGGCTTATAATGTACGAAAAATGGTAGATGAGGGGCTTATAATGTACGACTATTCTTTCCAAGGCTGATCAAAACGGAGGCAGCACCAACCAAAGCAACCAAGCCAAATGCGAAGCAAGTGAGAGTGACAACCTCGAGGTAGGGTTAGAGAGACGTGCAATAATTGCACGTCGTTTCTTTCATTAATTCCATCAACTGTAGCCAAGTACGAGCGCACCCAATACCTTCGACGCACAATCCACTATATTTGCTAAATAATAATTCAAAACAAAGTCTAGTTTGCCACCTTCCATAAACCCCTAATTTTGATGTGCATGCTTAGCACTCATCAAAAAATATGTAATGTCCCACATTATTTACTAGGGAAGGTTTTCCACCTTATCAAACTTTAACAATGGTGCATGATAATAACAAGAAATCATAAGTGCAATATGCCATAACTATATATGGCTCATGCTTGGAGCCTGAATCAACAAGCCAAAATATATGTGCAACAGAATAAACCAAGATGCTCATTAAAACAACACATTTTCCCTTTCCTCTTTAAATTAAATCGCCAATAAACCTATCATTCGCCCATTTCGCTTCGAAAGCGGTTTCAAATATTTAAAACTGTAGTCATTTTTGCAAAATAGACATGAGTGCAAAAAAAGACGAGGCATCCTTCATCATTATTCACATGACGGGGTCCCGCCTATTTACTATATTATTAAATATATATATAAGTAATAAGGCATTGCAACCAATTTGCATGCAAGGATTCGATGTTGTGCTTTTGGGTGTTAACAAAATTCAACACATGAAAATGATTCAAAAATTTCTTATATTGATATAAGGAAAATATCAACAATTACAATTTATGCTCAAGTTCGTAATCATACTCTCAGCAACTCCCTATACTATGTTTTGTTGAAATAATGTAACTGCAAAGAGTATTCTTATTATTATTGATATATTATTCATAGGATCAATCCCCATTGTGGATTAATCATGTCGGCTATTGTAATAGGACCAAATCCCCTTTTGCAGATTGGTCAAAAGACAATTGTAATAGGCAGAATAAGAAGTCAGCCCCAGCAGATATTAAAGAGGCCCAGAAATATAATAAAGGTGGGTTTACCCACCCAATTTGAGAAGTCGGCCCTTCCAGTGAAGAGACACTTTACACATGCAAGACTTGTATAAATAAAGAGGCCAGTGCCTCACT
This sequence comes from Picea engelmannii, assembly GCA_009831015.1. Taxonomy (NCBI): domain Eukaryota; kingdom Viridiplantae; phylum Streptophyta; class Pinopsida; order Pinales; family Pinaceae; genus Picea; species Picea engelmannii. The sequence continues at coordinate 347,067 of ML789338.1, forward strand.
TAAACACACAACTCACTTGCTCATTTTGAGAGACAAGTTAAGATTTGTTGCTGGAGAAGAAGGAGAGAGAGAGTGGCGCATATATGGGAGAGGACTTTCTGTATTAGTTTAAGAGATCTCTTGGCATTGTATTGGCTATCTATCTTAAGGAAGTTTTGTTGGGTTTCCTTCCCCTAAAGGGTTTCCCAGGATAAATGTTGTCTCTTTTGATTGTGTATTTCTCAGTGATCTTGGATTATGCTATTGTTATCTAATGAAATGCAAACAACTATAATAATGTCTTAAACATTAACATGGTATCAGATCCAAGCTGAAGGAAGCATCCTTAACAAGTGAAAAACGTCATTGTTGTCGTACATGAAAATTAGGGCTTTTTATGGTGAAGCTTTTCAACCCCAAAACCATATAGAAAAGTGTGCCCTCCCCTAAGGATCAATTTGGCACTCTCAGGGCACCTTTTCAATGGTTGAATCTCCCGGAAAGTGAAACCCTAGTTTCACAAAGTACCAGAAGTACCAAAAAAACAGTGTACCAGAAGTACCAGAATACCAGAGGTACCAGAAGCACCAATCCAGAAATCTGCAGATCAAATTTGGAGGAGCAAAAGTTGGATTTTCTCATATCCAAACACACCAGGCTACTCGCCTCAGCCAAGCGCACCTCCTGGTAAGTTCAGTTTTTTATTTTGAGCACTTTCATTTTTCGGTCATTTTCCTAGCTCCAGGTAAAGATGTCTACAAGCGTTAAGCTTGTTGACAAGTTAGAAGGAGTGGAAAACTTTTGTGCCTGGAAGTATAGGATTGGCCTCATTCTTGAAGAGAATGACCTAGCAAGATTCATCAAAGAAGAAGTATCGGAACCCGCCGATGTTGCTGAAAAGGAAAAGCATCAAAAGGACACAATAAGGGCCCAAAGAATCATTGCAGATTCAATCAAAGACCACCTGATTCCTTATGTGTCATCTAAGAAGACTCTGAAAGAAATGTTTGATGCCTTGACCAGACTATATGAAGGAAAGAACATAAACCGGAAGATGAATCTTAGAACTCAANTGAAGAATACAAGGATGCAAAAAGGAGAAATGATTCAGGAATACTTCTCCAGAATCTCAAAATTCAAAGAATAGCTAGAAGCTATTGGAGATACCATAGACGAAGACGAAATCATAATGACGGCCCTAAATGGTCTCACAAGACCTTGGGATGCTTTCATCCAAATGATATGTGCCAGAACGGAGAAACTGAAGTTTGATAGTCTATGGGAAGAATGCATCCAAGAAGAAACAAAAGTAGTGAATTGTGAAGCGTTACTAGCAAGGGATGATGATCAAGCCCTAGCTACTCACACCAAAGGAGGAAGGAAGAAACCCTACTTCCAAAAGGAGACTCATAAAGAGCTTCAACAGTCAAACAAATTCAATCGTAAAGAATCTCATCCAAGGAGATTTCATAAGAAAGGAGAACGAAAGGAAAGGGACTACTCATATGTACAATGCTATCATTGTGACCAGATGGGACACATTGCGAAGTTTTGTCCAGCCAGACGAGAAGAGTACAAGAGAAAACATAAGAGGCTCCATTCCCATGTAGTCGAAGATGAAGAGCCACCCGCAAAGATGATAAGAGAGCAGATCAAAGACCATGTCTTGATCTCGGCCCTCTCAGGATCTGTAACACCTGGAGAGGACACTTGGTTCATTGATAGTGGTGCATCCAAGCACATGAAGGGACAAAGAAACATTCTCTCTTGTATCTCAGAAAAGAAGTTTTCTCAGAGAGTGACACTTGGAGATGATTACCAATATCCCATCAAGGGAGTGGGAGAATCAAACCATAAACTGAATTCAAGGAATTCACTAAAAATGAAGGACGTACTATATGTACCAGGCTTGAAGAAGAACCTACTCTCCATTTCAGCTT
>ML789338.1:349104-366002 GCA_009831015.1 Picea engelmannii
GAAACCTTAAATGAAGCAATCATCATTGGAAATGAAGAAAATGGCTTGTATAAACTAAAGGGTCACTCAGAGGTTGCCATGACCCATGCCATTGAAAACTCATGTGAACTTTGGCATAGAAGGTTAGCCCACATCAACTACAAAGCACTACCATACATATGCAAAGCGGTCACGGGTTTACCAGAACTCAAAGGTGACCATAAAGGCGTATGCAATGGATGTGCACAAGGGAAGAACATCAAGAACCCGTTTCTGAAGAGGGACAGCAAGACAAAAGGAGTCCTAGAACTCATCAATTCAGATGTATGTGGCCCAATGCCATCATCCTCCATTAGCAGTTATGTATATTATGTATCATTCATTGATGATTACTCTCGTAAAACCTGGATATATTTCTTGAAGACTAAAGATGAAGTGTTCAGTAAGTTCAAGGAATTCAAAGCCTTTATAGAGAACCTTTTATGAAAGAAATATTAAGATACTCAGGTCAGATAATGGAGGAGAATATACCTCAAAAGAGTTTGTGAACTTCTGCAAAGATGTTGGGATCAAGAGGGAACTCACTACTCCCTATAATCCCCAAAAAAACGGTGTAGCTAAACGGAAGAACAGAACCATACTGGAAGCTGTGAAGACTATGATCCATGATCAAGATCTTCCTATGTGATTATGTGCAGAAGCAACAATCGCAGTTGTTTATGTGCAGAACCGATTGTCCCATAGTGCACTTGGGCTCAAGACACCAGAAGAGATGTTCATCGGAAAGAAGCCAGAGGTAATTCATCTCAAAATATTTGGTTGTCCAGTGTTTATTCATATACCTAAAGAAAAGAGAAACAAGCTGGACTCTTCAGGAAAGAAGGGAATATTTGTGGGATATTGTGAGGTCTCCAAAGCCTTCAGAATCTATATACTAGAACAACATCACATTGAGATCGGTAGGGATGTGACCTTTGATGAAGATGCAACACTCAAGAAATCTAAACTATGCCAGCTTGAAGAGGTATATGAAGAGGAACCCGTAATCCCCAATACTGCAATGAGGGAGCTTCCCAGAGCTACAGAACCTGTGAGGGAAGTCGTAAATTCCCCTGATGAGGAACTTCTAGAATACCATGATATAGTAGAAGTACAAGAACCTCCTTAGATGACGATCCTCCATAAAAGAAAGCCAGCTTGGGCTAGAGAGCTTATTCAAGATGGAGAGAAGTACAGTGTTCCCCAAGGAACTACGAGACAGGTGAAAAGACCAAAGCCATTCTCCAATTATACTGCTTTGATGTGTGATCTTCTAGAAGAGGAGCCTACCTGCTTTGAAGAAGCCCTTCAGAGGAAAGAATGGGCAGATGCCATGACAGAGGAATACCAATCCATAATGAAGAACGAAGTATGGGAAATAGTTCCCAGACCGAAGAATAAAGATGTGGTATCCTCCAAATGGATCTTCAAAATAAAACATGTTGTTGATGGAAGTATTGAGAAGTATAAAGAAAGATTTGTCGCTCGTGGCTTTTCCCAGAAGGAATGCATTGACTATGAAGAGACATTCGCTCATGTGGCCAGATACACTTCGATCGGAACCATCATAGCTCTTGCAGCTAAGATGCAGTGGAAGTTGCACTAGATGGACGTGAAGACATCTTTCCTAAATGGTGTTATCGAAGAGGAAGTGTATATAGAGCAACCTCAAGGATTTGAGGTTGAAGATAGGAAGTCTCATGTCTGTAGATTGAAGAAAGCCTTATACGGATTGAAGCAAGCTCCTAGATCTTGGTATGGTCGTATAGACAGTTTCTTGACGAGCTTAGTCTTTACCAAGAGTAAAGCAGACTCTAATCTCTACTTCAAAATCATGAACAATGAGCCAGTAATCTTACTGCTATATGTGGATGACTTATTCTTAACTTGAGAAGAAAATCTCATCATTGAATGTAAAAAGAGACTTGCCGCAAAATTTGAAATGAAAGACCTTGGCCTAATGCATTATTTCTTAGGTCTTGAGGTATGGCATAGTCCTTATAGGATCTTCCTTAACCAAGGGAAGTACATGGTCGAAATCTTGAAGAGATTCGACATGTTGGAATGCAAGCCCATGAATACACCCATGGAAGCGAAGTTGAAGTTGTTGGTCGATACTTCGTCAGAATTGATTGATGCCACACTGTACAGACATATTATTGGATCGTTGATGTACCTGACGAACACCAGACCAGACATTTGTTTTGTCATGAACACCTTGAGTCATTTTCTGGTAGAACCTAGACATGTTCACCTAGTGGTTGCAAAACATGTGATGAGGTACCTTAAAGGTACAATAGATTATGGTCTCAGCTATGATGGAGATCATGATTTCACATTGAGTGGATATACTAATGCAGATTGGGCAAGAAGTGTTTCTGACAGGAAAAGAACTTCAGAATGTTGTTTCAGTTTGGGATCAGCTATGATCTCGTGGCAGAGTAGGAAGCAATCTAGTATTTCTCTCAGCACAGCGGAAGAAGAATACATTGTTGCATGTTCTACCAGCTGCGAAGCTATATGGCTTCGAAATTTGTTGACCGGACTATTTGACTTAGAGATGAGAGCAACCTTGATTCTATGTGACAACCAGAGCTGCATAAAAATGACAGAGAATCCTGTATTCCACGACAGGTCGAAGCACATAGAGATCCATTATCATTACATCTGTGACATGGTACAGAGAGGAGCCTTGAAGCTCCAGTACATCAGCATGGATGAACAGGTTGCTGACGTGTTGACCAAGCCCCTATCTCGTGTGAAGTTTGAGTACTTCCGAGATAAGCTTGGCATAGTCCGAAAGGACCTTCCTCGAAAGGGGGAGTAGTTGTTGTGTTCCTTGCTTCTGACCTAGTTGTTAGACGTAAAGCAAGATGAGATGTTCCTTGCTTCTGACCTAGTTGTCAGACGTAAAGCAAGATGAGATGTTCCTTGCTTCTGACCTAGTTGTCAGACATAAAGCAATATGAGATGTTTACCTTGCTTCCGACCTGATGGTTGTGACGTAAAGCAAGATGATATGATGAGACTAGCACTAAGCTTCCGGCTGGATAGTTGTGACATAAAGCCAGTCTAGTATCCTACTTCCAACCTGATGGTTGTGACGTAAAGCAGGATGAGTATCTTGCTTCCATCTTGAGTGTTGTGACGTAAAGCAAGACGATGAGATGAGACTAGTATTGTGCTTCCATCTTGATAGTTGTGACGTAAAGCTAGTCTAGTATCTTGTTTCCAACCTGAGTGCTATGACGTAAAGAAAGACATTGAGATGAGACAAGTAGTGAGCTTCCATCTTGATAGTTGTGACATAAAGCCAGTCTTGTATTATGATGAGCCAGCCTTGTGTTGTGATGATGATGATGTATTAGTTTTTATACTAATACATATTGATGCAGATGATGATGGAATTCCTTGAGAATGACGATGTTGTCGATGAAGAAAACTTACGATGATTTATAGATACGTCAGTCAGTGTTCCAAGATGATATTGATGATGATGTCCTCTCACCCACTTGATGTTGTTGATGATGTTGTCCTCTCTCTCTCGCATGATGTTGTTGAAGAATACCCTTCTTATTAAGGGGGAGTGTTGAAATAATGTAACTGCAAAGAGTATTCGTATTATTATTGATATATTATTCATAGGATCAATCCCCATTGTGGATTGATCATGTCGGTTATTGTAATAGGACCAAATCCCCTTTTGCGGATTGGTCAAAAGACAATTGTAATAGGCAAAATAAGAAGTTGGCCCTAGCAGATATTAAAGAGTCCCAGAAATATAATAAAGGTGGGTTTACCCACCCAGTTTGAGAAGTCATCCCTGCCAATGAAGAGACACTTCACGCGTACCAGACTTGTATAAATAAAGAGGCCAGCGCCTCACTTAAACACACAACTCACTTGCTCATTTTGAGAGACAAGTTAATATCTGCTGCTGGAGAAGAAGGAGAGAGAGAGTGGCGCATATCTGGGAGAGGAATTTATGTATTAGTTTAAGAGATCTCTTGGCATTGTATTGGCTATCTATATTAAGGAAGTTTTGTTGGGTTTTCTTCCCCTAGAGGGTTTCCCGGGATAAATTTTGTGTCTCTTGTGATTGTGTATTTCTCAGTGATCTTGGATTATGCTATTGTTATCTGATGAAATGAAAACAACTATAATAATGGCTTAAATATTAACATTTGTCTTCTCCTTTATATCTTTTACAAACAAATAGAATACTTTTGTTTTCAAAAACAGGTTACAGGATATATGGCTCAGATCTCCATTATAGCGTTAGACGTGGTTGTTCCTTGATCTTCTAGATTGGATCCTTGATTTTCTAATGAGATGGTTTGTGTTCCACGCTTCCTGAATCAAATCCCCAATTTTCTAAGTGAATCTGTGGATTTCCTGTAATAACAGACTACGTATTTCCCGTAATAACGGCCTGCAGATTTCCTGTAATAACGAGCCACTTATTTCCTGTAATAATGGGCCACATATTTCCTGTAATAATTTTCTATCGATTTTTACCATCATTGACTCTCGGATGTTGAATGGCCTGGGAATGAGAAGATAGATAAATCACCATCTCCTAGATTTGGTGAAGTATCTCCAAGTGGAAATTCTCCCCTAGAGAAAGTGGAGTTATGTCAACCTGCAATTCCTGTAATATCTCATGAAACAGAGTAAATTCCCATAATAACTGGATTATTGGTAATTTTGCAAAGGAAAATAGCTTTTAATGTTATTTACAAGAAGAAAATAAGGTTTAGTTTCAATCACAACTTATTACCTTATTTACGCTCGATATGCCATCAGCTAGGTGAATCTAGGAAAAAAGAATGATTTCCATGGTCAAAATGGGGGAAAATGGAGGAAAATGGAGTTGGAAAAGGAGCCAAATCTAACACCCAACAGTCTTTTGCTCCTCTGATCATGAAGCAAGTTGCTTCTTTGAGCTCTCGTCTCTACTATTGTCTTTCTTCATTTCTTCATCATCTCTTCTCCCTATCCCATTCAATGTTCTTCTTCATCACAGCCTTCATTTTTAATGGAAAAATGGGCGTCCTTGGAAGGCCAACCATCACAATGGTTTGTTTCAACTTCCAAAGGAATTTTGAACATTTTCTCAACTTTTCCAAAAAACAATTAAATGCTTACAACAAAGTTTACCAAAAAAAATTGACAAGGATTAAATTCGGATCAATAGAAAAACTTTGGACTCGCAAATACTATTTTTGGCAACAGTGACCATAAGTTTCTTTTTATTTCTCATCCCAATATAATAAACTTGGACATAGCCTTACCAATTGTTAAGAGGGTATTCTCATTCCAATGTTTAAAAAAAATACTTTACAATCTCCCAAATCAAACCTTGTAATCTTGGTCTTAGTGGATGTTAAACATCATCATCATCAATAAGAACATCATAGATCAAAGATTAATAGTATAATAAAAATGACAATAATATAATTTATGATCATGACCTAACAAGATCCCAAATCAAAGTCTATCATAACATTTATATATTAAGAACATCATAGATCAAAGATTAATAGTATAATAATAATGATAATAATATAATTTATGATCATGACCTAACAAGATGCCAAATTGATGTACAAATATCTCTTATTATGGAAATAGGACTTCCTTCACATAACAATTTATCTACTTTGTTTACAAAAGTATACACACCATTCTCCTCATAATTCAAACCTATTTATACATATACATATATAAACTCTACTATTTTTGTGTTAAATTTTAATATAATTAATTGGTTTTTTATGATTTTTATTTGTTAATACAAATTGAAACAATTATTTATTTGAAAAACCCATAGTCTAAACATTTAATAAATTTGTCATTTTCCAACCTCTCAAAATAACACAAAGAGAAATTAGATATATAAGCAAGAATCATTTTGGATTAATGGAATTGCAAATATTAACATTGTATAATAAAGTTGCAATAAGGACATTTAAATGTGTTGAATCTATTTATGCATCCAAAATAACAGTTTAATCAATCCAAAATTATAATTTTGACAAATATTACATAACCGAATTCAAGTAATGGAAAAACCAAAAAATTAAATTCATACCATGTCTAACATTCTTCATTTGAGAAATAAATATAACTACAAACACATACTCTATCACCTAAACCAAAAAATCTCACACATCTCTTTCTAACCTACACCATCAAATCCACTACTACCACATCTTAATTTAATTTATCAAGCCATTTATTACCACCAAATACAACCTTCACAAACATGTTTATCAATGTCAACCTATTTATTTTCAAAGTAACTCTAATATCGTATTCCTAATTCATTGAAATTAGTAAAAAATATTTATTGTTATTATTATATTAAGATTGCAAAATTCGCATTCAAGGGTGGCAAGTGCGAGGAAATCATTCTAGATCCCAGACGAAAAATGGAAACAATCTTTGCTTGGGGTCTAGGAGAGTGCATGAATAATCAAGTTGAAGCATGTGTACTCCTACATGGTCTTCTCTTAGCAATTGAATCAGGGATCAAGAACGTGATTGTCATAGGGGATTCAAGCACAATTATTAAACTAATGTTATAAAAATATACCTCCTTCGATAACAATATCACATCCATTATAGCTCGCTCTCAAAAATCTCACACGTCTCTTTCCAACCTACACCATCAAATCCACTACTACCACATCTTAATTTAATTTATCAAGCTATTTATTACCACCAAATACAACCTTCACAAACATGATTTATCAATGTCAACCTATTTATTTTCAAAGTAACTATAATAGCATATTCCTAATTCATTGAAATTAGTAAAAAATATTTATTATTATTATTATTGCAAAAATCGCATTCAGGGGTGGCAAGTGCGGGGAAATCATTATAGATCCCAGAGGAAAAATGGAAACAATATTTGCTTAGGGTCTAGGAGAGTGCATGAATAATCAAGTTGAAGTTTGTGTACTCCTACATGGTCTTCTCTTAGCAATTGAATCAGGGATCAAGAACTTGATTGTCATAGGGGATTCAAACACAATTATTAAACTCATGTTATCAAAATATACCCCTTCGATAACAAGATCACATCCATTATAGCTTGCTTTCAAAAGAAAGCAAGCAACTCAAAGAAAATCTTGTTCATTCAACCTCCAAGACCACACTCATCAAAAAGATGCACTAGCCAATAAGGTTGCTTCTCTAAAAGTTGGGATACTTGGGAAAAAAGAGGATTTGTTTTACCAATCAATTCATTAATAGTCATATATCTCAAATGAAGGCATGTAACATCACATTAATGCACCATATATTGCAACAAAAAATGAAACGGATCGATCACATATGAGGAGCAAAATTGAAAAGACTTGTGCATCTCTCCTTCACATGCCTAAACTTAATTCTAGTTTGTCCTTTGAATATTGCATCGAGGTTTATCACCAAGGTGGTGAGATGATGGATTTTGATCCAAGAGAGTTTGTCAATCATTGGAGAAAGGCTACCCTCCTAGAAAACCAATTGGTATGAATCTCCAATTAGTGTTTGGATTGTTTTATGGAATTTATGCCTGAAGGATTTAAGTTCAAAATGCTTGATGTGTGTGGGATCTCCAACAAACTGGCTCTTGAAATTTCTCTATCTATTTGAATTTACAGGGTTAATCCATCCCCAGGCAACTTTTGGTATCTATCCCTTTGGTCTTTTGGGAGTCAATTACAGAGGAATGTTCTCTGTTGGTGTTTTGTACATATTTATTTGGGGGTTTGGATTCTTCATCCTGCATGATGTAAGGCATCTTGGCCTCAAGAGTCTGTGGGTGTTAGGCCACCCAGCAATTTTGTTTGGTTAGTTGTGCAGTGGGGTTTTTTGGTGCTTTAATTTCGAGGTTTTAAGTGGAACACCGAGTTCATTCATGTCAAAAGTTGGCAAATATGTTATGTTCTATTTATTGACCCCATGGATTACAGGGAAGCCTAATAAATTCGGATAGATCTCCATAGGCATGATGAGTCCATCTCATGCAATCGAACTTCTCCTTTCTCTATGACATCAAAAGTGCATGAGAATGTGATGCAATGACCCATGATATTGTACTCAACCAACTACAGAACCAGGTTCTTCCCATAGAGTGCACAGCTAACAACTACCAACGTTAACAGAGATTTAACAACTTAAAGAATGTCAAGAGGAAATCACAATCATAGGAAAATGAAAACAAGAGACAACATCATTAAACATGGACTCAATATTATTTATTAACCAGATAGGAAAATTGTTTCTCACGGTCTCATTACATTATCAGTCAATCTAGCTCAGTTCTCATACCAACTCAATGCATCCCTTCCTCTATTTTATTTCTCCTGCAGCCATCCCTTTTTTGTTTCCCCTCTTCTGTCTCTCACGAACTGAATTGTCCCTTCCCCAAACTAAAAACCAATCTCCTCCCTTCTGTTTTTCCCTTTCTTTCTTTTCTTTTGTTTCTTAGCAACCATACCGTCTCTTTTTCCCAACAGTTTCTTGTTTTCCTCCACCAAAATGCATTGGAATTTGGGCAGTTACAACAACCCAAATTCCCAACCGTTTTCCAAATGTGTGTTGGAAACTTAAACAGTTGTAATGATTAACTTCCTCAATCATTTCAAGTGATTTGTCTTACATCATGTCGTTGGCCCACCAATTGTCATGAAATTCTTGCAAAACACGTGGAGCCATGATTCGCAACACTCTAACAGAATTTCCACTTGCCTAGACTTGAAGTGTTGGTGTTGCAACAACCTGTGTTACAGCATTGGTGTTGCAACAACGATTTTTACAACAATGGGAGTCGTAGCACTGGTGTTGCAAAAACGTGTTTTACAGCACGGGTGTTGCAGCAATGTGAGTTACAACATTAGTGCTACAACAACGCGAGTTACAACACTCGTGTCACAGCAATGGAAGTTACAACACTGGTGTTGTAGCAACGGGAGTTGCAGCACTTATTTCACCCTACAATTTACTAACTTGAAATTGAAATGTTTTTGGTTGATGCATATTGTTTAAGGCCAAAGATGCTCATGCATCAGACATCCTTGATAAGAAAAACATGAGCTCCATCTCATGTGGATGCAACTGTAGATTCTACAGAGAATGGAGATCCTTGTAGGCGTACTAACTCATTTTTAAAAACCCACAATGCATCTTCGCAACCCTTGTTTCTCCACTTAAATAGATATTCATAATATTCTTTATTTTGGATCTTTTTTCTAACTCTCTTCACTAAGATTTGCTTTAATTATTCATCTATTTTAACAGATAGTTGTTTCTTCCATTCAGTCAGGGTACTTTCTTCATCATTCTCTTCTCCCTCGTGAAACTCGTGTTAGAAAAATGGGTGTGCTCGTTTCACCATAAACAATATAGAAATATTGTCACCCAACCATAGGCACAAAGGCCACCCCGAGCACCTTAACCTTGATAGACGGGATAATTCTGGTAGCATACCAATAGCCAACCAAGGCTAGCGCACCAAGAAAGCATAACCAAAGACCAAGCAGAAAGTCCAAACCAATAACCCAAGACAAGATCACTACTGCAACAGTTGCAATTCTCCTTCACGCATGCGCACTTCTTTTCCCTATGCAGTGGCAAGTGAGTGAGTGACAAATGATATCTAGCTCCATTTATTTATACTACTCCATATTAACTGACTGGGATGAATTCTCTTCCTGGGGGCTAATAACTCAATATTAATTTATTCTATTAAGTCGACTTGTCTTATAGGGTTATTATCCAAAGATTTAGGGTTTTCTCTTGCTTCTCGGAATATTATAGTCTCGTCAAAGGTTATATGTGGAGGTTAATACCTCTAGCAGCTACCATAATATCAACACTCCCTCCTAACTAGGGAGGTATTATAGGATATGGTTTGGAGCACAAATAGACCATTCAACCGGTAGCATCATTATAGCCACACAGGCTACGAGCACCATCATCACTATCCAACTAGATAGTATCCATGGAAATCAGAACAATGTCATCCAATAGAACACGATTGTCTCTATACATAGTAGTATACAACTACTATCCAGTGGTACACAACCACTCCCAGTAGCACATTGTTACTAACCAGTGACACACAGTCACTACCAGTGGATCACATCCACCACAATAGCATATAGCTATTGTACAAAGACATACAGTCTTTACAATAATCATATTAACAATATCATGATACACACCGAGTCATATGGGCCATTCTTCCACTCACAACTGTGAGATCTGGAAGAGCATATGCCCTTGAAAAGTTAAGCATCGATCATGGGCTCTCTGGACTATTCTTCTCAAGCATAGAAGAATAATTGTACCTGATTTCTAAACTCAGACCATTCACCTAACTCGTCCATTCCTCCGGTACTAATCACAGTGCAACCTGGAGAGAATGAGTCTACCCTAGGGAATGATTGTCCCTGATTATTGAGCCTAGACCATTCCCCTAACTGGGCCATTCCTCTGGCACTAATCATAGTGAAACCTAGAGAGAATGAGTCTTCCCTAGGGAATGACTGTCTGGACCATTTCCTAAGGAAATGATTGTCCTGCACCAACCTCCAAAACAGACCATTCTTCAAAACTACTCACAATTGTGAACTTCGAAAGAATGACTGCCCGGCAAGGCAGAGCATTCTATTTGACCACTACTCAGAGTGACTTCCAAGAAGAATGATTGTCCTAGACCATTACCCCACACTAGCCACAAGGGGAATCGTTGTCTATGGTACATCTGCAATCTATCGGACCATTTTCATTACGAAAATAATTTTCCGATCTGGACCATTTTTCAAACTAGAAAATCATTGTCTGTTAGAAATCTCGAACCACTTTCCAGATTGGAAAGGAACTGCCCAACCTGGACCATTTTCCAAACTGGAAAATGACTGCCCATGAATCAATAACATATCAGTGTTCCCTCCCAACCTGGGGAGCCATCTCTTCCCTTTCAACTAAGGGAGTTATCTCCGCGAGCCCCATCTTGTCCCTTAAGTACGCAAACTTTATCTTAGACAAAAGCTTTGTCAAAATATTTGCTACCTACTCATCTATGGAGATATATTGGAGTTTCACTTCTATGTCTTGGAATTTATCATGAATAAAGTAGTATTTGATCTCAATATATTTTGATCAGTCATGAAACACTAGGTGTTCTGATAGCCTCGTACAACTTTGATTGTCACAGTATATTACGGTCGAATCTGGTACCTGATCAAATAATCCAGAAATCATCTTCCTCAACGATACTGCTTCGGTACATGCCTCACATGATGTGATATATTCTGCTTCTGTTGTGCTGAGTGCGACAGACTTGTGTTTCCTGTTGGCCCATGATATCATAGTAGAGCTCAAACTGAAACACAACCCTGAAGTACTCCTTTTGTCTTCTACACTCCCTGCCCAATCTAATTCTATGAATCCATGAAGTTGTATATCATTGGTTGAGGTGTATCTTAAACCATAGTTTAACGTCCCACGAATATATCTTAGAACATGCTTTGCAGCTATCCAGTGCTCGTGTCTAGGTTCCACCTAGAACTAGCTTAAAATGTTTATAGTAAAGAAAATATAGTATTCACTAGATACATCAACGACCCAATCAATTGTTGATATAGGGACAGATCTACTGGATGAGAATATGAGTCTCTTACTTTTATTGTATCTGTGGTCATAGGAGTGGTCATGTATTTTCAATCCATCATTACAAATTTCTGAAGAATCTTCACCACATACTTTCCTTGTCCAAGGAATATTTCACCACACTTTTGGCATACTTCTAGTCCCAAATAATAGTGCATGAGACCAAGATCTTTTATATCGAACTCATAAGCTAATTCCTTCCTACACTGGGTGATGAGAGACTCTGCACTTGTCAAGAATAAATCGTCGAAATACAACAGTAGAATCACAAGTGCATTGTTCACAACCATGTAGTAGAGATTTGGATCTGAATGACTCTTAGAGAAATCAAGTCTTATTAAGTTACTGTCAATTCTGGCATACCAAGCTCTTGGAGCTTGCTTGAGTCCATACAGGGCTTTCTTTAATCTGCAAACATGAGTGTCTCTGGGATGCACCTCAAAACCTTGAGGTTGTTCAATGTATACTTCTTCTTCAATTTCTCCATTAAGAAAAGTTGTTTTTACATCCATTTGATGTAAACTCCATCCCATGGAAGTAGCAAGAGACATAATGGCTCTAACAAAATTATATCTGGCAACAGGAGCAAAGGTTTCGTCATAATCTTCTCCCTCCTTCTGGGAGAACCCTCTAGCCACGAACCTTACCTTGTATTTATCTATGCTTCAATATACTGCATGTTTGATCTTGTAGACCCATTTTGAAGTCACCACTGATTTTTTCCTTGGGTCTAGGCACAATTTCCCATACGTCATTTTTCATGATGGACCGGTATTCTCCTGTCATGGCTTCTTTCCACTGTTTCTTTTGAACTGCTTCTTCAAATGTGGTGGGTTCTTCATTTATAAGTGTTGTCATACATGTTGCATCGCTGGAGAATCTTTTGGACTTCTTACTTTCTTTGAAAGTGCCACTTGGAGCTTTGAGTCTTTTTACTTCTTGTAGAGTAGCTTCAAGCCAAGCTGGGCGTTTTCTAGTTTTGGATACAATGACAAATTCAATAGGTTCGCATGGTTGCATTGGATGATCAAGTTGTTCTGGTTCTTCATTTTGACTTTCTGGAAGACATGTGCTTTGTTCTTTAGGCTCTTCATATTCTTCTTGCATGGATTCTTCTATATATTTCTTGAAGGCCATCTTCTCATCAAAGGTTATGTCTCTGTTGACTTCAATCTTATGTTGTTCTGGAATATAGATTATGTAGGCTTTGGAGAATTCACTATATCCAACAAATATGCCCTTCTTTCCTGAGGGTTCTAGTTTCTTCCTTCTATTCTTGGGGATATGGATGTAAATAGGGAACCCAAATATTCTTAAGTGTTCCACATTAGGTTTATTTCCTGAAAAGGCTTCTTTTAGAGTCATATCCTTCAATATGCGGTGGGGACTTTTGTTTTGAACATATATTGTTGTCATGGTTGTTTCTCCCCATATATGCATGGATAAACCTTGATCATTCATTAGTGCCTTCACGGTTTCTTCAACGGATCTATTCTTCATTTCTGCTACACCATTTTTTTGAGGATTATGAGGAACGGTTAGCTCCCTCCTAATCCATGTTGATCTGCAAAAGGAAACAAATTCCTTAGATGTGTATTCTCCTCCATTATCTGTTCTCAAAGTCTTGATTTTCTTGCTTGTGAGGTTTTCTATTTCTGCTTTGAATTCTTGAAACTTGATGAAAACTTCATCCTTTGTCTTCAAGAGATATAACCAAGTCTTTCTTGAGTAATCGTCTATGAAGGTTGCATAATAAAGAGAACCTCCTAGAGATTTGACTGGCATCGGACCACAAACATCTGAATGTATTAGATCTAGGATTTCCTTAGATCTATTATCACTACTTGAGAATGGCTTCTTAACATTTTTACCAAGTGCACATCCTATGCAAATTCCTTCATGTATAGATTGTAGTTCTGGTACTCCTTCAACCATTTTCGTGAGGAAAGGTAATGCTCGGTAGTTAAGATGAGCATACATTATATGCCAAAGTTCATTGGGATTGAATTCATTATGTACAAGAGCTTCATCACTTCGTTCTAGTAGTCTATATAATCTGTCTTCATGAGTTCCAATAACTCTAGCATTCTCTATGCTGGAGTCTCTAGACCAAGATAATACTTCACCATCTACAAAGGCTATTCTATTTCCTTTATCTTCTAAGCAAGATATAGATACAAGATTAATTTCTAAACCAGGTACATATAATACATTACTCAAATGAACATTGTTACCTGATTCCAATTTGATGAAGGCTTGACCAATTCCTTTGACTGGATAGGTGTTCTTGTCTCCAAGTTATACTTTGTGAGATGTCTTATTTTCATTCAGATTGGAGAGTTCGACCTGGTTTCTTGTCATATGCCTGGAAGCTCCACTGTCAATTATCCACATTTCATCTTCAAGAGTTCTTGTAAGACCTTAATAGTGTAGATGATATGCCTTTTCATTCATGATTTATGTTGACTGATAGCTCGTCAAACTTTGACTTTGAACCAAAATTTTAACCTTGACATTTTTTCCTTATGAGAGTGCCAATAGGTGCGTTGGACTAGGGCGCACTAGAATATCTTCTCCTTGAGCAAAGAATTCCATCATAAGGTGTTGGGCAAGAGTTTTTAGGGTTTGCGGTTGCACCTGCTAGTAACCCCAGTGGCAGTGCTTCAGTAACTGCACCTGCTAGAAACCCCAGCGGTAGTTCTTCAACAATCTTGATAATCTTTTGGCTTAGCTTCCTTCCAATGGTTAGACTCACTGAAGGAGGTGTGGGCCCATAACCTGTTACAAAAATGGGTGTGCTCGTTTCACCATAGACAATATAGCAATATTGTCACCCAACCATAGGCACAAAGGCCACCCCCGAGCACATTAACCTTGACTGATAGAATAATTTCGATAGCAAACCAATAGCCAACCAAGGATAGCACACCAAGTAAGGATAACCAAAGACCAAGCAGAAAGTCCAAACCAATAACCCAAGACAAGATCACTACTGCAACAGTTGCAGTTCTCCTTCACTCATGCGCACTTCTTGTCCTTATGCAGTCGTGAGTGAGTGAGTGACAAATGAGATCTAGCTCCCTTTATTTATACTGCTCCATCTTAACTGATGGGGCCGACTTCTCTTCATGGGGGCTAATAAATCAATATTAATTTATTCTATTAAGCCGACTTGTCTTCTAGAGTTATTATCCAAAGCTTTAGGGTTTTCTCTTTCCCAAAATATTCTAGTCTCTTCAAAGGTTACATGTGGAGGTTAATACCTCCCATAGCTACCATAATATCAACATCTTGTACAAGTCGGTCACATTGAATATTGGAGAAATGTCAAAATATTCTGGCAATTCTAGCTTATATGCATTATCAGAAATCTTTCTCAAAATTCGACATGGTCCAATTTTCTTGTAATTGAGTTTACTATATGTACCTTTGGGAAATATTTATTTCCTCAAATGTGTCATTACCAGCTCTCCTTCAAAAATCTTTTGTCTTCTTCGCAAATTTGCTCCATGTTTGTATTTGATACTACTTTGTTGTAGCTTCCTCTTAACGTGCTCATGCATTTTCTATATGCTCTCAGCAAACTCACTTGCATCAACACTCCTTTTGTCCTCCATATTTAGCAACTTAACCAAATCAACAACTTATTTTAGTGACCTGCCGTAAACAATTTGAAATGGGCTCTTTCCCACAAATTTATTAATTAAATCATTGTAAGCAAATTCAGCCTGGGCCAAGACCAAATCTCATTGTCCTGACTTCTCGCCACTCAAACTCCTCAACAAATTCCCAAGACTCTTGTTGACCACCTCATTACGTCCATATGTTTGTGGATGCTATGCAGAACAGTACAACAATTTGGAACCCATCTTCTTCCAAAGTATCCTCCAAAGTGTCCAAGAAATCTCATATTTCTATCAGAAGTGATAATTATTGGCAATGCATGTAACTGCACAATCTCTTTGAAAAATAAAATTGTCACTTTTGTAGCATCATTGGTCTTCTTACATGGTATGAAATGTGTCATCTTCGAAAACCTGTCCACTACAACCATCATAGAATCATGACCGCTTTGCATCCTAGGCAGTGTCAAAACGAAGTCCATACTTATATTTTCCCATGGTCTCTTGGGTAGCGATAGTGGTGTATATAACCTTATGTTTTGACTCTTTCCTTTTGTTAGTTGGCAAATTCTACAATACTCAACAAACTTGTTCACGTCCTTGTTGATGTTAGGCCAACAATATATTTCCTTCACCAGCGTTGTGGTCTTATCAACGCCAAAATGTCCAGCCAAACTTTTTGACAACCTTGTTGATGCTAAGCCAAAACTAACTTTCCTTCACCAGTGTTATGGTCTTATCAACGCAAAAATGTCCACCCAAATTTTTTAATGTAGAAATATGGGCTAATATTACTAATCCTTAGTTTTGTAAAAATATTCAAATTTCTAAGGATTTTACATAGTTTCTATTAAATTTTGGCCATTTTTAAGGTAAAATAATTTTATTCTATGGAATTTAAGCGAATCGTTTTTTGAAAAAATAGAAATTGGCGAATCTTTTTTTGGAAAATTAGCCCATTGGTGAAATTTAGCCCCTAAAATCATCTATGTTGTTGGCGTTAGGCCAAAAGTATATTTCCTTCACCAACGTTGTGGTTTTATCAACGTCAAAATGTCCACCCAACCCTTTGTTATGCAGCTCTCTAACAAAAATCAACAGCAATGAGCTCTGAAGAATGCACAAACTTTGGTTCTTGAACAAGAAACCTTCTTGGATGTGGAAATTCAAATACAGTGTTCTACCAATGCTCCAAGGTGCTTTACATGCTTTACATGCTTTCCAAGCCTCTACAAAATCTATGTATTTTGCATACATCTCTTTCATACATTTCAAGTTAACGACTTCAACAAACAAAGTATACAACAGCATTATTCTTTGACTTAGTGCATCTGCAACTTTATTCGGCTTTCTAGACCTGTGCTTCAAAACAAACAAGTAACTTTACAAAAATTCTACCCATTTTGAATCTTTTTTATTTAACTTATGTAATGATCCCAAGCCCAATTCTTTCTTGGAATTACTAACTACTACTAATTTATTGAGTTATTAAGTGCATACAAGATTCATCAACACATGGAGATCACAATATATTCAAGATGTAGAAGCACAAGCAAAGATCTGACCTTTTTATTATGAGCAATGTAA
>ML789338.1:371845-393918 GCA_009831015.1 Picea engelmannii
TTTCCTTTCTTAAGTCAACTTAAAAATATAACTTTTAACTTCTTGACTTTCCCCCCTTCAGTGTGAGACTATGACCTAGTGGGGGTGCCCAGGCCACTGAGTCTCCTCATCACCTCTCTAAGAGGTGGGGGACATTACAACTTACCTTGACTATTGATGCATTGCAATGTCTTATGATCAGTGAATAAGACAAACTCCTTTAGTAGTAAGTAATGTCTCCATTTCTTCAAAGTTTGTACAATAGAATAAAACTCTTGATCATAAACAAAGTACTTCTTCTTAGCATCATTCAATTTCTTAATCGACCTTTCTTCTTCTCTTAAAAGTACTCCAATCGTTGAACCACTTGCATCATAGTCCACTTGAAATACTTTATTGAAATCTGGAAACACTAAAACTGACAATTTAGTTACAATTTTCTTCAAGTCTTCAAATGACTTCATGGCTACATTTAATGAGTGATGCACAAATCTCATTGAAATTCCGAATAATTCCCTGTAGAAGCTCACCAAACCATCAAAACTTCTCACATCAAATGTACACTTAGGACTTGGCCACTCCAAAATATCCTTTACCTTTTTATAATCCATCTTGAAGCCTTCATTGGAAATCACAAAATCCAAGTACACTAATTTCTCCTTCAAAAATGTACATTTCTTCAAATTTATCCACAGTTTCTCTTCTCTCAACCGTTGTAATACCTTTCTCACATGTTATGGGTGATATTCTTTGGTTTTACAAAAAAACAAAATGTTATCTAGGTACACAACAACAAACTTTCCCAAAAATAGTTTCAAAACTTCATCCATAACTCTCAAGAATGTGTTAGGGGCATTTGTTAGCCCAAACGACGTGACTAGCCACTTAAATAGTTCATCTTTCGCCTTGGATGTTGTCTTCCATTCATCACCGTCTCTTATCCAAATCTGATGATATACACTCTTCAAAATGATCTTTGAAAAGTACTTTGCCCCACTCATACAATCCATGAGGTCATCCATCCTAGGTAAGGGAAACGTGTATTTAATAGTAATCTTGTTGATAGCTCGTGAATCAGTCTTGGGGAGGGAAATTATTGCTTTGTCCTTTGATTTGGGAGTTAAGTCCACCTTTACTTTGCTTTTGCTACAATGGGTTTGCAGAGTTGAAATCCTGCTTATTATTTTTCTTGAACTTTTGCTCAATCTTGAAATCATATCAGTAAGCAACTCCCAGTGAGGAGAGATGTGTTGAAATATTGTAATTGCAAAGAGTATTCTATTTATTATTGAGTTATTATTCATTAGATCAATTCTCTTTTTTGGATTGATCATGTCGGGCATTGTAATTGACCAAATCCCCTTTTGTGAATTGGTCAAACCCAAAATATAATATGCAAATTGAGAAGTCGGCCCCCAGGAAAATTAAAGTGGTTTTAACCTCTAAGAAGACAAGTCGGCCCTGCCCAGTGAAGAGACACCTTTCCAACACCTACCAGTTTGTATAAATAAAGGAAGTCAGCGGCTCATTATCACACACTCACTCATTTGTTCATCCAATGCGCAAGTTTGGTAGCTGCAGTTGGGAGAAGAAGGAAGAGAGGTGCATTGCTCAGTGTTGGATATTCTCTAGTGTTTTGGTTTATTGTCTTGGCATTGTATTGGCTATCTATATTAAGGAAGTTTTGTTGGGTTTTCTCCCCCATGAGGGTTTCCCAGGATAAATACTGTGTATCTTGTGATTGTGTTTCTCCCAATGATCCTACCTATGTTATGGTTATCTAGTAAATTGAAAAGAAACCTAATAATAACTTAAACCTTAACATGGTATCAGAGCTAAGCTAAAGAGAGCATCTTTCATTGGATAAAGAAAAATGGTATTGTTGTCGTAAAAACAAATTAGGGTTTTTCGTTGAAGAAGAATATCAGCCTAAAAATCATCTAGAAAATTGTGCCCTAGCCTAGGGAACTCTTTGGCACCTTGAGCGCACATTTTCAATGGTCAGATACTCTGAAAAGTCAAACCCTAGTTTTGACTAGTACCAGAAACCAGGAAACCAGAACCAGTACCAGAAGTACCAGTCCAGAATTCCATTGGTCCAGTTTGAAGGGGAAAATTTTGGATTTTTTGAAATTTAACTGCACTAGGCTACTCGCCTCAGCCAAGCACACCCCCTGGTAAGTTCAAAATTAAATTCTAAGCATTTTCAATTTTTGGTCATTTTCCTAGCTCCAGGTAAAGATGTCTACAAGCACTAAGCTTGTTGACAAGCTAGGTGTGGAAAACTTTCGTGCCTAGAAATATAGGATTGCACTCATTCTTGAAGAGAATGACCTAGCAAGATTCATTAAAGAAGATGTACCAAAACCTATCGATGTTGCAGCTAAAGAAAAACACCAAAAGGACACAGTTAGGGCCAAAAGAATCATTGCAGATTCTATTAAAGATTGATTGATTCCTCAAGTGGCTTCAAAGAAGACTCCAAAAGAAATATTTTATGCCCTAACCAAGATGTATGAAGGAAAGAGCATCAACCAGAAGATGAATCTAAGAACTCAACTCAAAAGTACAAGGATGCAGAAAGGAGAAACAGTGCAAGAGTATTTCTCTAGAATATCACAATTCATGGAACAACTAGAAGCAATTGGTGATACTCTAGATTAAGACGAACTCATAATGACAGCCCTTAATGGTCTCACAAGACCTTGGGATGCATTCATCCAAACTATTTGTGTCAGAAAGGAGAAACTACACTTCGACAGTCTTTGGGAAGAATGTGTTCAAGAATAAGCAAGAGCAGCTAACCGAGAAGCAATATTATCAAGAGATGCAAATCAAGCCCTAGTTGCTCATACTAAAGGAGGAAGGAAGAGGTCTTACTTCCAGAAAGAAACTCATCAACATAAGGAGTCTCACCCCCAAAACAAATTCATACATAAAGAATCTCACCCTCCAAGGAGATTCCAGAAGTTTCAGAAAGGTCAAAGAGAAAGAGATTTATCATCCTACCAATGTTACCATTGTGACAAGATGGGACATATTGCTAAGAATTGCCCAGCTAAAAGAGAAGAATACAAGAAGAGAAACAAGAGGCACCATGCCCACACACTTGAATATGAAGAGCCACCCACAAAGATGATAAAAGAACAAATTGAAGACTATGTTTTAATCTCTGCCCTCTCATGATCAGTGTCACTTGGTGAGGACACTTGGCTCATAGATAGTGGTGCTTCCAAGAACATGATAGGTCAAAGAGATATTCTCTCTGGCCTTACATAAAAGAACTTTCCCCAGAAAGTTACACTTGGAGACAATTATCAGTACCCTATCAAAGGAGTAGGAGAATCAAATTACAAATTTGATTCGGAGACCCCAATGAAGATGAAGGATGTACTATATGTACCAGGTTTAACAAAGAACTTACTTTCTATCTCAGCTTTAGATAAGAAAGGCTTCATAGTTTCTTTCATGTATGGAGAAGTTCTTATGTGGCCGAAAGGAAAAACCATGGAAGAAGCAATTGTTATTGGAAAAGAAGAAGGTGGCTTGTATAAGCTAAAAGGTCACTCAGAAGCAGCCTTGACTTGTTCAATTGAGAATCCATGTGAACTTTGGCATAGAAAATTAGCTCACATTAACTGCAAGGCATTACTATATGTAAGCAAGGAAGTCATAGGTCTACCAGAATTCAAGGTTGACCATGAAGGCGTGTGCAACAGATGTGCACAAGGAAAGAACATCAAGAATCCTTTCCCAAAGAGAGACAGCAAAGCAGAAGGAGTCCTAGAGCTCATTCACTCAGATGTATGTAGCCTAATGCCATCAACCTCCATCATTGGGTATGTATATTATGTGTCTTTTATTGATGACTATTCTCATAAAACCTGGGTTTACTTTTTGAAATCAAAAGATGAAGTGTTCGGTAAATTCAAGGAATTCAAAACCTTGATAGAGAATCTCTCTGAAAGAAAGATCAAGATACCCAGGCCAGATAATGGAGGAGAATACACCTCAAAAGAGTTTATAAACTTTTGCAAAGATGTCGAGATCAAGAGGAAGCTCACCACTCCCTACAATCCACAACAAAATGGTGTAGCAGAAAGAAAGAACAGAACTATAATGGAAGCAGTGAAGACTATGATCCATGATCAAGATCTTCCAATTCACTTATGGGCAGAAGTAGCAAGAACAACAATGTATGTACAGAACAGACTGTCCCATAGTGCACTTGGGTTCAAGAACCTTGAAGAGAAGTTCTCCGGAAAGAAGCTAGAAGTAAGCCATCTCAAAATATTTGGTTGTCCTGTATTTGTACACGTTCTGAAAGAGAAGAGAACCAAGTTGGACATTTCAGGAAAGAAGGGAATATTTGTTGGATACTGTGATGTCTCCAAGGCCTTCAGAATATACATACCAAGTTACCATCATATTAAGATCAGCAGAGATGTAACCTTTGATGAAGATGTAGCACTCAAGAAATCAAGAAGATGCGAACTTGAAGAAGTATATGAAGAAGAACATGTGGCTCCCAGAGTTGTAGAACCAGTGAGGGAAGTCATAACTTCCCATGATGAGGAGATTCTAGAAGATCATGACATAATAGAATATCAAGAACCTCCCCAGATGACGATCTCCCACAAGAAAAAGACAGCCTGGGCAAGGGAACTTATTCAAGATGGAGAGAAGTATGGTGCCCCCGAAGGAACCATGAGACAAGTCAAGAAACCCAAGCCATTCTCCAGTTATATGGCTTTGATGTATGATCTCTTAGAGAAGGAGCCCACTTGCTTTGAAGAAGCCATTCAAAAGAAAGAATGGGCAGATGCCATGACAGAAGAATATCAATCCATTATAAAGAATGATGTATGGGAAATAGTTCCCAGACCGAAGAGCAAGGATGTGGTATCTTCCAAATGGCTATACAAGATAAAATATGTTGTTGATGGAAGTATTGAGAAATATAAAGCAATGTTTGTTGCTCGTGGCTTTTCTCAAAAGGAAGGCATTGACTATGAAGAGACATTTGCTCATGTAGCCAGATACACTTCAATCAGAACCATCATAGCCCTTACAACTAAGATGAAATGGAGGTTACACCATATGGATGTGAAAACAGTTTTCTTAAATGGTGTCATTGAAGAAGAAGTGTATATAGAACAACCTCAAGGATTTGAAGTAGAAGACAAAAAGACTCATGTATGCAGATTGAAGAAGGCTCTGTACAGACTAAAACAAGCTCCTAGAGCTTGGTATGGAAGAATTGATAGTTTTCTGACGAGCTTGGGCTTTACCAAGAGTAAAGCAGATTCTAACATTTACTTCAAGGTTATGAATGATGATCATGTTATATTGTTGTTGTATGTGGACGACTTATTTCTAACTGGAGAAGAAAATCGCATCATTGATTGTAAGAAGAAGCTCGTTGCATAATTTGAGATGAAAGACCTTGACCTAATGCACTATTTCTTAGGTCTTGAGGTTTGGCAGAGCCCGGAGAAGATCTTCCTTAACCAAGGGAAGTATGCAAAAATACTGAAGAGGTTTGATATGTTGGAGTGCAAATCCATGAATACCCCCATGGAAACAAAGTTGAAGCTCACGGTTGACACTTCATCAGAATTGATTGATGTTTCGTTGTACAGACAGATCATTGGATCGTCGATGTATCTGACGAACACCAAGACAGATATACGTTTTGTTGTGAACACCTTAAGTCAATTTCTGGTAGAGCCCAGACATGTTCACCTGGTTGTTATAAAACATGTGATGAGGTACCTTAAGGGTACATTAGATTTTGGTCTCAATTATAATGGAGATCATGACTTCAGACTGAGTGGTTATACTGATTCAGATTGGGCTGGAAATGTCTCTGACAAAAAGAGCACTTCAGGATGTTGTTTCAGTCTGGGGTCAGTCATGATCTCATGGCAGAGTAGGAAGCAATCAAGTGTTTCTCTCAGCACCGCATAAGCATAATACATTGTTGCATGTTCTGCCTGTTGTGAATCCATATGGCTTCGGAATTTGTTGACAATTCTATTTGATCTAGAGATGGAAGCAACCGTGATTCTATGTGATAACCAGAGTTGTATAAAGATGACAGAGAACTATGTGTTCCATGACAAGTCAAAACACATAGAAATCTGATATCATTACATCTATTATATGGTGCAGAGAGGAGCCATAAATCTCTAGTATATTAGCACGAATGAACGGGTTGCAGATGTGTTGACGAAGCGTCTGTCTCGTGTAAAGTTTGAGCACTTTCGAGACAAGCTTGGTGTAGTCCGAAAGGACCTCCCTCGAAAGGGGGAGTAGTGTTGATGTCAGCCTTGTGCTGAAGATTTCCAGCTTCGTGTTGATGTTGTTATGATGTCATCCTTGTGCTGAAGATTTCCAGCTTCGTGTTGATGTTGTTGTGATGCCAGCCTCGTACTGAAGATTTCTGGCTTTGTGTTGATGTTGTTGTGATGCCAGCCTCGTGCTGAAGATTTAAGCTTTGTGTTGATGTTGTTGAAATGCCAGCTTCGTGCTGAAGATTTTCAGCTTCGTGTTGATGTTGTTGAGATGTCAGCCTCGTGCTGAAGATTTCCAGCCTAGTGTTGATGTTGATGATGCTCCAGCCTTTGTGTTGTGATGTTGTTGTTGATGTTGTATCAACCTTGTGTTGTTATTGATGATGATGATGTATTAGTGTTACACTAATCCATGTTGATGCAGATGATGATGATGATGCCATTCCAGCTCCCTGTTGTGGATGATGATATTGATGATGAGAAAAATTTCTGATGATTTATAGATATGTCAGTCAGTGTTCCAGATGTTGTTGATGTTGTTGCCCTCTCTCTCTCCTGATGATGTTGTAGAATACCCTTCTTGTTAAGGGGGAGTGTTGAAATATTTTAACTACAAAGAGTATTCTATTTATTATTGAGTTATTATTCATTAGATCAATCCCCTTTTGTGGATTGATCATGTTGGGCATTGTAATTGACCAAATCCCCTTTTGTGGATTGGTCAAACCCTAAATATAATATGCAAATTGAAAATTCGGCCCCCAGGAAAATTAAAGTGGTTTTAACCACTAAGAAGACAAGTCAGCCCTGCCCAGTGAAGAAACACCTTTCCAACACCTGCCAGTTTGTATAAATAAAGGAAGTCAGCGCCTCATTATCACACACTCACTCATTCACTCATCCAGTGCGCAAGTTTGATAACTGCAGTTGGGAGAAGAAGGAATAGAGAGGTGCATTGCTCAGGGTTGGATATTCTCTAATGTTCTAGTTTATTGTCTTGGCATTGTATTGGCTATCTATATTAAGGAAGTTTTGTTGGGTTTTCTCCTCCATGAGGGTTTCCCAGGATAAATAATGTGTATCTTGTGATTGTGTTTCTCTCAGTGATCCTACCTATGTTATGGTTATCTAGTAAATTGAAAAGAAACCTAATAATAACTTAAACCTTAACAAAATGTCCATGTACTCCATATTTTGGATGTACCTATGTAGGTGAGTGCGCTACTTCAGGACCAGGTGCCACTCGGAGTCTTTAATACCCAGATTTGTGCACAAGGTACAAAAATGTTGGTGTACTATGGCACTGTCTGGTCTCTCTCCTGGCGTAGAGTTGTCCATCTTGTGTATTGGTCATCATAGTTTCCAACAGGGTAGTATTTCTCCGTGAGGGCATCAACAAAAGACGCCCAACTAGGTTTTGGCCCAAAAATTGCAAACTCATCTCTAGCATGTTGCTCACGGTAAGTTTCCCACCAATCTCTGACATGGGGAACATCTTTAAGGAGTGTAAAGGTGATTTTTTTCATTGTTGGAAAAATTTTGGATAGAGAAATAACCCTCTAGCAAACTTAACCATTTTTCCAAAGCATCGGTGTCTATCTAGCCTTCAAATAAAGGAATATAAAAGTTAACTTGTACTTTGAAAGGTGTCACACCTCTGAAGTGACTATTGGTTGAAGGTGGCATCGTCGTTGTTGGCAGCCATAGAAGGATCTAGGCGAAATTATCCATCATCTCGTACTCTGTTGCACAAGGGATTCCTCGAGCAATAGTTTAATATGATCTCATGCTCTGTCGTTCCTCTTTTCTTCCGCCATGGGAGGCCTCTTGTGCTAGTGAGAGTGGTTGTCCTCAAGAGAAACTAGCTCGAGACCCAACTTTGTATACCCTGACCTCATCGAGGACATGCACTAAGAAACAACAAGGAGTAGACTGCTTTGATACCACTGATCTGGATTATATTGAGAATGACATGAAGGCAAAGATATAACAAGGAAACTCACAGAGATATTGCAAGAAACACAGTAATACAGTTAAATTCAGATTTTATTAATGACTGTCTAAAATACTAAAAATTGTAAAATGAAAAGCACACAAGTTAGCTAGAATGGTGGTAGCTTATATATAAAGATAGAGATGTGGCAGCTATGCTCATTCGCAAGAATTTGATTACAAAGAGGCTAAAAATGGACTTTTAACATAAATCATTAATGAGAAAACCCTAAACATCCAAAACCCTAACCCCAAAAGATCAAACGCAAAAAAGGTTTGTAGGCCCCAATGTGGTTAGTTGATACGTCAACCTCCCGAGGGTGCAAATTTTGCATTTGATCTTCGTTTGGGACGCTCAATAACCCGTCGAAAAGGTCTAGTTGAGTACACATTTCGTTCAGCTTAGCATTTGTCTTCAACTACATGCTAGTCGTTGTCAAGCCAAAAAAACATCGTTTAGGACCTCAAAATGGGCGCGAAAGTTTGGGACCCAAAAAACTGTAGAAAAACTACCAAAATGTGGAACCATTTTGAATTAGTGGAACCAATGGGTGGCTACCAGTATCCACCTAGATCAGTGTTGTAATTTTATTATCAGCAAGGAAAAACACAAGATAGTAATTTATCTAGGTGCTGGGGAAAGAGACATTTTTCAACATGGTATCAGATCTTGCACTCTAAGAGGGAGACAAATTTCAGATACAAAATTTTTTGCAGTTGATATGTTAGATATACAAGGAGATATTTGCATATCTATAAACTAGCAGTGAAATTTTTGTGGGTGCTTGAAGGAATAAACACATGGCAATTGTTTTTGTTCATATCTAGAAATGGCAGCAACCAATCTTAGGTTTGAAGACCTGTTGGATGGAGCATCTAACTTCCTATCTTAGAAGGTGATGGTAACCTTGCTTTTGAAGGAACGTAACCTTTGGGAGATTGTAGAAAAGGTTGTTCTTGCACCAAAAGATGCAATCTATTAGTGGCTCATGAGAAGAAGGACATCAAAGCCCAGAGAGTGATCATGGACGCTGTGAAGGATCATTTGATCCCTCGCGTAGTAGAAAAGCAGTGGACCAGAGAAATGTTCAAGGCTCTAGTGGATTTGTTCCATATTGACAACTTGAACAGGAATACGATCTTGAGAAACAAGCTCAAATCCATCTAGATGTCAAGATCTGACAATGTTACCAGCTACTTCATGAGGATCACCCAGACGTGATTAGCTTGCAGCCATTGGGGAGAAAGTATATGACGTAGAACTTGTAAATGTGACATCAAATGGTTTCACCAAGTCATGGGAACCATTTGTCAATGGAGTATGCGCTCGGGAGAAACTTCCCAATTGGGAAAGGCTTAAGGATGATTGCATCCAGAAAGAGACTCGTGAGGATTCTAAAGCCAGCAAACAAGGAGATGGAGAGGAGAACTTGGCCTTGGTCAGTTAATCCGAGAAGGGCAAAAGAAAGGGCTCACGAACAAGAGGCAACACCATTAAACAAGGAATCAATATTATTTATTAACCAGACAGAAAAATTGATTCTCACGGTCTCATTACATTATCAGTCAATCTAGCTCAGTTCTCATCCTGAATCAATGCATCCCTTCCTCTGTTTTGTTTCTCCTGCATCCATCCCTTTTCTGTTTCCCATCTTTTGTCTCTCATGAACTAAATTGTCCCTTCCCCAAAATCAAAACCAATCTCCTCCCTTTTGTTTTTCCCTTTCTTTCTTTTCTTTTGTTTCTTGGCAACTAACTTGTCTCTTTTTCCCAACAGTTTCTTGTTTTCCTCCACCAAAATGCATTGGACGCTAGACAATTACAACAACCCAAATTCTCAATCGTTTTCCAAATGTGTGTTGGAAACTTAAACAGTTGTAGCGGTTAACTTCCTCAATCATTACAAGTGATTTGTCTTACATCACGTGGTTGGCCCACCAATTGTCATGAAATTTTTGTAAAACACGTGGAGCCGTGATTCGCAACACTCTAACAAAATTTCCACTTGCCTAGACTTGAAGCGTTGGTGTTGCAGCAACATGTGTTACAGCATGGGTGTTGCAACAACGGGTGTTACAGCGATGGGAGTCACAGCACTGGTGTTGCAGCAACATGTTCTGCAACACAGGTGTTACAACAACGTGAGTTACAACATTGGTGTCACAGCAATGGAAGTTACAGCACTGGTTATAATTCATTCTTGAAAAAGTGAATTATATGTGATACTTTGTTGCAGAATTTCCATAATTTATATTTATAAGTTTTTCTCCATAATTTATATTTATAAGTTTTTCTAGAGGTTTTATAATAATATTAGAGGTTTCTGGATTTTTTTAATAATATTTTTGGGGTTTCTAGGTTTTTTTACCTCTTTTAAAAAATCCAACACCGCAAAACTTGCCACTGGATTTTATTAAAATCAGGTTTCTAGGTTTTTTTACCTCTTTAAATAAATCCAATACCGCAGAACTTGCCACTGATTAAAATCAGGTTTCTAGGTTTTTTTACCTCTTTAAAAAAACCCAATTCCGCAAAACTTGCCACTGATTAAAATCAAATCAATTTTTGATAAAATCTTTAAAATGACTGACCTGACCAGATAAGTAAATATAATATAAAATCATTTCATGTGTTTGACAGTATTATAATGCTCAAAGCAGTGATACGAACAATAAAAGAAACCAATTCAATGTGTTTATGTGCATGCAAGTAGTGAAATCTGCCGAAGAAAGTGAATTTGTCTATGCGATCTCTGTGAGATTAGTAGGGAAACATGGGTGGGAAAAATAAACTTTCAGAACGCCAAGGATGAAGAATGACTCTTTACTTAGGTCAAACGTAAGGGGAAGGGGATCGTGATCCAATGAGGGAACTGGGAGCCCTATCTAAAATTGATGGAGGCACTACCGATTGTCTCACGCGAGTGGAAAACGAGCCCACCATAATCCCATCATGATGTAAGATAGTGATCAGAACTATGCCACCATAATCTCGTCATGATGAAAGGTGGTGAGAAGAATTTGCCACCTTCTGTTGACCTTGTCTTTTATATCAATTGTTTATGAACTCCTCTTATATCAAGTGTTGTCTATTGTGACCTCAATTGCTTATGACCTTGTCTTGCTCAGAAGTTTATGTTGATGCCTTTTGGCAACTTTCGAATCACCAGAAGCCAGGGCCAAGCTCCTTATTTAGTTACCAATTTTGCTTGTAAAAATATAAATAACACCTCATTAGAAAATATCATTTTCAACAGCCCAAATAAATTCATGCCTTGACTTGAGCTTAAAGAATCTGGTTCTTTCCAAAAGAACCAAGCTTTTCTTAACCCCAATGAAGAGACGTAAATTATATCCGATATATAACCTATGTGCTAGAGTTTGCCCAATTGTCGTTAGTGTTAGGTTTTGTAAAATTGCCTTTAGTGTTAAAGAAAAATAATCTCGGGTTGAGATTTGGGTTTTGGCTGTTAAGATTTGTAAAATTGCCTTCAGTCACTAAAGAAGGATAAAAAAAAATCTCGGGTTGAGATCTGGGTTTTGGCCTAGTTGTCTAGATCCAAGGAAAGAGGAACAATTCTAAAAATTAATTTAATAGAGAGAAAACAAACCTAAAGAATAAACCAACCCAAGGTCCCAACTAAACCTAGGGCAGGACACAATTTAAGGAATCAATTAAAAAACAGATATTTCTTGATCCATGTTCTCAGCTTCTCATCAAACTCTGGTTTTGGAAAACGGGAGCTTTGAGCTGGATTCTTTGATGTAACGAACTCTGTTTCACCAACTTGGCTGGAGTGGATTATTCTCGCTTAGGATTTCTTCCCAAACTTATTATAAAGTAATCATTATCCTTGTCAAAGGATAAATTGCTAGCAGCATTGTCCAACTGTTCTACAAAATGGGTTTTTTCATTGGAATTTGGTGATATAAATTTTCACGAAATCATTATTTTTTGTTGTTTAAAAATTAAAATCTATTTCTGCATTCAAAAATGGATTCAACATGCTGAAAAACCCCTGGGGCACTCAGATTATACAAAAATAATCACTCAAATCTGTGGATTTAACAATTTCTAGACATGCCCTACCTTAGCAGAACAGTAGCAGAACAGTAGGGAAACACAGGGGCAAATCAAATAAATAATCAAGATTGGGCTGGTTGAAAAAAAAGAAAATGGCGAAGAAAATTGTTAGCACTTGCATCCAAATAAGCAGGAGCCAAATGCTACAATGAGAAGAGGGTATTAGCAATCAAGAATGTTTTGACTGAAAAAACAAGACACGCTAGAGCAGCTGTTTGATGCAGCGTGGCTATATACAGAAAGGTATTACCAATGCAGACTTACTAGAGTAATTGAAGTAGTAAAGCTCAAAATGATAGAAGTAAACAGCTAAAAGGAACTGAAACATTGGGGTCACCTGATATCGAAATGACAGAAGTAAACAGCCAAAAGCACTGAAACATTGGGGGCACCTGCATCACCAAATGGATTACAACTCCAAACCAGAATCATATAAACCTGAACCATTTAGCCAAACTGAAACTTGAATCATATAGAGTAAGTCTTTAATGAAAACTTAGTTGACAAATATATTCCACAAATATTAGCTTGAAGCCCATTTTTATTAACGAGTAATTACCATCCACTCGTCTTTATCAATTGTTGATGGGAACGAAGAGTCATGTCACCTGCCTGTTTCATGCTCGCTCCATTTAGTTGAATTTCCTGTGTCTAAAGTTCAGAGTTGCATTCTGCATCTCCATTATAGCAATGGCAGAACCTGCAAAACATGCCTGTGGCAGGTCTACAAAGAACAGAGAGAGACCCTCTTCCCTGACCATTTTAGAATAGTGAACGGCTGGAGAAATTTATAGCCCACCAAGGGCTTCAATCTGCTTTACAAGACACTCCTTCCAATTCCAAGAAACAACTGCTGGACCAATTGCATCAAGAGCTTGTGGATTTATTGAGCCGTACAAAGACCAAGAGGAGAGTTACCGTCGGGCAGATTTTGAAGATAAAGCTTTGAGCATGCTCAAAAGTGAATGGACGGGCCTTTGACCACCATTGCCAAAGAAGAGAAGCCAGGGCCAAGCTCCTCCGAGCAATAAGGCCAGCTCCCATCCGTTATTTTGGTCCCTGTTCTGCTTTATCAAGCTTTTTATTTTGTTCTTATGTCATAGATATAATGTTTGTCGAGATTCTTGGGATGCCATGGATAAATGTTTCGATGACATGGCTGAAAACAAAACTATACCTTGGTTATCAATTTTGTAACTCTGTAAATTATGTATGCAGTCCACTATACTAATCCATGATTCCGTACTAATCCAGACTGGGTTTACAGGTATATTATAGATGTAATTTGAAGCATTAAAGAGTATCAGATTAAGGCATGACAAGTCTCAAGTTAGGTAACAAGATTGCGGCTTCTCATAGCAGGATTACAGCCACTTTGGCTTTGTCGTGATTGAAAAGGCAATGAAAAAATCTTGTGCCTAGAAATTGATAACAAACAACTCAAACACAGTATAGTTGGAGATTCATTTATTGCCTAGTACTTGGATTCTTATCTACTTGTTACGAGTTGCATTGCCAAAGGGAAAGAAACCCTGCCGTTGGAAAAGACTTCACCACATCTCGTCCTAGTGACAAACACCAACAGTAAGGAAGTTATCTATAATTTTGATTTGTACACATTATAATACTCGTGCCATATTCCAAGAATCTCATTTAAGAACTAATGTGCATTTTCCATGTGATCTGTTACAAAACCTATCAAATCAATGATTAACCTGGTTGATATCGAGATTTGATTTATCCAATAACCATACAATGTTCAGATTTGTGAAACTCTGTATTTTTCATGCAAATGGATTTGATTTGAGTTCTAAACTTTGTGTGTTCTATTATCTCACCAAACTGTTAGAATGCCAAACTATAAGAGCATTACTGCTAACTTTCCCATTTTCAAATCTACTTGCACTCCCCATGTCCCTGTAACCTTTCCACTAAGTTATAGCAGAACCATATATATTGAAGACTAATTTTTAAATTATTAATACTATAATTTTGACCACGCACACTCAAGCAACCGTACCAACAACCACACTCTGTTCTGTACCAAAAACACTGGCTACTTGGGTTGTAACTCCACACCAGTCGGCACACCCAGACCCTGACTACTTTTGTTAGAAGTGTTACGGAATGCGTAATCCAAAAATAAATAAAACCTCACAAGAACACTGATTTTCAATTAGCAAAAATGACCTAATGGCTTGATTCCCAAGCAGCCAGTACCCCATTCTGAGATCCCTCATATGAATATATCAATTTTCAATTAGCCCAGTTTTTTTTTACTTAATTTTCAAGCAGCAAATTCTCCATCATAAAATTATTCCCCCAATGCTATAGAAAGGGGAAATGGAAAAAACACAGCAATAGGAAACAACAGTACTACAAAGAAAACTTCAACAAACAAGGGGAAATCAAAATTCAATGTTATTTGAAACTAAACACATCATGAAAAACATACAATGGCTCAGCTAAGAACCAGTACGTTATGAAATAGGGACATAGGAGCAAACCCAAGGAACCATGGGAGGAGAGGTTGTGTAAAATATGTGTACTCACATATTAGAGAAGGATCAAAATGGGAAGCTGCATTCCATGAAGACCAAGTAGGGGCCACTGCAAGGGAATCAATGCCTACAATGTAACCATGATTTATAATATTTTTGCAATGTCACCAAGCACATGCTTTTTTAGTTGTTTTCTACTGTTAAATATACATGTCAGGGAAGTTGTAACCACTTATTTTTATTGCCTACAGTCTCGTGCACAGTTTAACAAAAATCTATCTAACTATCTATCTTGGTTGCTAGGAGTGATAGCAGTCCTCAATATAGGGCACCTCCCAGGATTTTCCTACAAAATTTTCGTAGGCGGGACTCCTCAGCTCTGGGCTATGTTACCAGAAACAGGAAAAATAGCAACTGAACAAGAAATGGAATCTGTAGGTCTCATGTACAAGAAACAGTTACACTGTATATGACAAAAAATATTGCACCCGCAATACAAAATATTGTAATTCTCGCTAGCCAGCACATTCTTTAACTCATCTGCATGATCCTCCAATTGCTGATTGCAGAGGATGAGGCTAATTCCTCTCCTTTATCCCCCATTCTCTATGGCAACTCTCCTTAGTTTTAGCCTGTATTTTATTTTATGTGCATAGACTTAAGCCTCAAAAGAGTCAACTATCAATAATTATACTTCAAAGAAATTAGTAGTTTACCATTAAAAACCCTAAACATCACCCCCCCCGCAATTATCTCAATGGAAAATAGACGTCAACATCTTTATTTATTTAATCAAATCTAAATCTAAATCTACCATTAATATTCAGTTCACGCACCATTGGCTTATTAGCATAAAATCAAAAGATGCCCCTCCTCATATCAACCAAACAGAACACAAACAAAGAAACAAAGTATTGACATATATCCCTTTAGCGATATCATATGAGCCCATCATTCAAGTTTAATTTCTTTATCAAATGCCTTGCCTTATGGAATGAATCCAAGGTGATGAGCTTTCTGCCATGAACTGGGAAATAAATGGAACACGGAACAGAACTTTTAAAATACAAAATAAACCCACAGGTAACATAACTGAAAAAATAAAATACCTCTGCTGCAACCTGCCTAGTGCCAAATGCCAAAAAG
Source organism: Picea engelmannii (assembly GCA_009831015.1). Taxonomy (NCBI): domain Eukaryota; kingdom Viridiplantae; phylum Streptophyta; class Pinopsida; order Pinales; family Pinaceae; genus Picea; species Picea engelmannii. The sequence continues at coordinate 387,843 of ML789338.1, forward strand.
CTGGGGTAAATCAGTCTCCAAGCTGCAAATGAAGCCAAATGCCCAAATCCCAAAGGAAATCACTTTTCAAGCTGGGAAAGAAAAAGGCAGCGTTATCTTCCTGGAATGAAGAGCACAAGTCTGGTGCACTTATGACCTAACCTGCCAACAATGGCGGCCTCAGGCCATCCACCCTCGTGTCTGCTAGCAATCATGAGATCGCACATCTCCCAAGTGTCCCATTTCTTACACAGAATGGCAGCAAAACCCCTGTCATCACTCCCTACCAGGACGACGCTGCACACTCCCGAAAAACCATCGAAGAATACCCTTTGGCACAATCGTTCCTGCATTTCCTCCCTATAGACCTGGTGCGCCCCTATAGACCTGCTGCGCTCCTTATCCAACTGGAACTCTCCATCTGACCCAAAAAATGCTCTGACAAACAATCGGAGGGGAGGAACCAAAAGGAAAAAAAAGTCTCAGTGCATCAAGCAATGATCTGACGCGATGGACATTGACGTTCTGGAGGAGGAGGTAAAGAATGTTATCCTTCAATACTTAGCAAGGGCATTTATCGGAAAATTCAATGGAGGGCTAGAGTTCTCAGAAAAGGCCATAAAAGGTTGGGTGGCTGCGAAGTGGGCCAAAACATTGGATTACACTCCAAAAACTCATATGGGTTCCCAGGGTTATGTAACTATCTTATTCAAGTCGCAAGTAGACAAGGACCAAATTGTAAGGTACCAGATCTATTAGAATAGCAGAAAACAGAAATATTGCAGAGAATAACAGTGGAACAACACAATATATGAAACCACAGCAACAAAATAATACCTTTATTGATAGGAAACAATGTTCACTTGCCTCTTTGAGGTGGCAACCTCCAGCAGAGCAGCGCTCTATTCCAATAATTCTCAAGACAAAACTTCTCATACCCTCTACTCCTATTTATACTAAATCTATCTACCCAAAAGAACAATCTAGAGGAAGATCCTTCTAGAATCGGAAGCTTTTATTAGGTCTTCTTACATTTGACTTATTCTTCCTTATTACTAGGCCTTATTAATATTGGCCTTTATTACATGGAAATATATTATTCTACCTACATGAGGGGTTAGGGAGGTTAGGTCCCTAGCATGCCCTCCCCCTTGAAGAACAGCATTGTCCTCAAGGCTTGAGATAAGGAAATTGTTGTAGAATGGTGGACGGCTCCCAGGTGGCGTCTTCTGGAGTTGTATCTTTCCACTAGACTAACACTTCCTTGATGGTGCACTGACAAAGACGGCGCTCTTGTTGGTCCAAGGCTGCTTGTGGCTGCAACTAGATGGAACCTTCTTCATCCAACTCAGGGAGACTGGTTTGAGTTTGGCACTTAGTTCCAATTACCTTCTTTAAGTAGGAGACATGAAAAACAGGACGTAGCTTAAAGTGGTTGGGAAGAGCTAACTAGTAGGCCACCGATCCCACTCTCTTGAGCATTGTATAAGGACCATAAAATTTGGGAGCAAGTTTCTGACAGTGCTAAGCTTTGAGTGAAGTTTGCTTATAAGGTTGCAGTCGAAGAAACACCTGGACCCCTTCAGCAAATTGACGTTCGAAACAACCTTGATCTGCTTGTTGCTTCATGCGATTATGAGCCAAGACCAAATTGTCTTTGAGGGCACGAAGAATAGCCTCTCGCACTGTAAGAGTTTTGTCAACCTCCTGAACCTTCGAAACACCTGGCATGTATGAGAAAACCGACAGTGGCTTTTGGCCATATACTGCTTCAAAAGGAGTCATGCGAGTAGCTATATGGTAAGGTGTGTTGTACCACCATTCAGCGAGGGGTAACCACTGAGCCCACTGATTTTGCCTCTCAAATGCAAAACAATTCAAATATATTTCCAAACACTTGTTGACAACTTCAATCTGGCCATCCGTTTGGGGGTGATAGGCGGTGTTGAGATGCAATTGGGTGCCCTATAGCTTGAACAATGCTTGCCAAAAATTGCTGATGAAAGTGGGATCTCTGTCAGAGACAATAGAATGAGGCATGCCATGAAGCTCGAAGATATCATCCATGAAGATTTGAGCCACTGTGGATGCAGTGAATGGGTGTTGAAGAGCACAGAAATGAGCATATTTGGAAAGACGATCGACAACCACAATGATGACCGACTTATTGCCCAATTCAAGTAAGCCAACAATGAAATCCATTGAAATATCTCTCCAAATAGCAAGGGGGATTGGAAGCGGTTGGAGTGTGCCCGGAGCTTTGACTGTTTCTCCCTTGTTGCATTGACAGACCTCACATTCAGCCACAAAGGTGCGGACGTCCTGTTTCATACCATCATAGAAAAAAAAAACTTTTGACACATTCATAGGTTTTGGTAAACCCCTGAATGCCCAGCTGTGGGTGAAGCATGAAGCTCAAAAAGCATCGGGCATTGAAGTTGCGATTGTTTGCTTAAATACAAACAGCCTTTGTAGCGAAGCTCTTGTAACACACCCATGGCGGGGTGTAAAAATTCCACGCTTCTTAAGGGAAATCGATGTCCTCATTCGAGGATTCTACTCCATTCTGCTCTTCCAGGGCTTTCCAGCCACGGCCTCCATGCTCCGAACCGAGCTCAGAACTGGAAAACATCTTCAGGCTCTTCCATTCCCTTATACTTGCATATGATCATGAGTTGTGACCAGACACCAAAACAACAAGCGCCAAGACAATCACCGCACGAATTCCCCCGGAATGGCAATTCTCCGAAGTTCACAATCCGACGATGTGTGTCCTTAGGGATTTCGACGGTCCTGATTCACTTCGGGACTTCGGTGTTCGGGAGTCCCGGACGCTCCCACAACCTTTCCTCCCGGAGTTCTAGATCAAGCTCCATGCGTCCGTTGTAAATCAACGGCTTAGTTTCATTTCGGGACTTCGACATTCGGGAGCTTCGAGCGTTTCTGCAGCCTTTTTCTCCCAGAGCGTTTTCTTTCGGAGTCAAGGATCGTGCGCCATGCGTCCTTCCAGATCAACAGTCCTAGTTTACTTCGGGACTTCGGCATTCAAGTGATCCGAACGTTCCAACAATCCGTCCTCCCGGAGTACTTTCTTCCGGAGTCAAGGATCGTGCACCACGCGTCCTTCCCAATCAACGGTCATGGTTTACTTCGGGATTTCGGCATTCAGGAGTTTCTACCTCTCCACACTCGCTTTCTCCCAAAAGGCTTTCACCCAAAGTTAACGATCTATCGACGTGTGTCTCCCACGAATCGACGACTTCAGATCACTTCGGGACTTCACGCTTCGAGTGTTCCAAAGTACTCACCAATGCAAACCTCTGGAGTGAAATCCTTCCGGAATGTCAGATCTCAAGACACGCGTCCCCCACTATCAACGATCGGGATGAATTCCGACACTTCGGCCTTCGGGAGTTCTCGCCTCTTGCCACAAGCTTTCCTACGGAATGACTTTTCTCCAAAGTCGCAGATATTCTGACACCTGTCCTCTAAGATCAGCGGCTTAGGTGAACTCCGACCTCCGGGCCTTCGAGAGTTCTCTCTTCACACAATCCATTTTTCTCAGGAGCACTAAACCTCTGAAGCGAAGGATCTGGTGCCACGTGTCTCCTGGCACCAACGGCTAGGATGGACTTCGGCACTTCGGGACTTCGGGAGGTTGACTCACTCCTCGACTGAAATCTCTCGGAGTTGGTCAGCATCAGGCTGACCACGACCTAGATCTGACGGTCCTGCTCTAACCATGTAGTCCCCAGATCGACAGTTCACAACCTCCTCTCAGGGTCTCACTGTTGCGCCACTCTTGGAAACACCATGACTCGACACATGCCTTCCCACGTGCTCTCGATATGATACCCACCTTCCCTCGATCGAACGGTCGAGAGGGGTCCCGAAGGATCCATAGATCCACGGTCCACATTACTTTGCTACTTCGTTCTTCGGGGGTTTTGGCATTACTAAGCCTCTATTCTCCCAAAGCGGTTAACGCCGGACTAACTACCTCCTAGATCTGACGGTCGGGATGGCTCCCAGGCATCCTCAGATTTAAGGCCCAGATTAACTTCGGAACTTCGAGGATTTTACCTCCCTTACGACGAACTCGCTCAATTCACCGAACTCGCGAAGTCCAAAGGACTCAAGGGGTTAACTCCCGCGGTCTTTCCCGTATCCAACGGTCACAACAAACCTTGGCTCTTCCCAAAGAGATCTCGTTGTTTGTCTTCCATACAAAGGAACCTTCCCTTTCGATACTTCAATCTCGCTATTCTTCCTGAGCTTTGTTAGCATTGAAAGGCTTAAGAGCTTTGCACTCTTTCTCTTGAACTTTAGAAGGATTCTTTCACGCACCCCTTGCGCTCGTTCATCAACTCTAGAACTTAAGTGGTTCTCGGTCTCTGCTTGCCTCGCAGAGAGCCTGTGCATACGTGCACTATCTCTCCTGAGCTTTAACAGACTCCTCCCTCCAAGGGATGCAGGACGACTAAGAGTGTCGACATGCATACGTGAAACTGTGCCCAAGGTCGACGAACTCACGGTTCATGGCTCTAGCTTAAGCCACCACAGGGCTCAAGCATTTCCGAGTACAAGTCATGTCCGAACCATAAAATTTCTTACTTGCCTAAATACACAATCAAGCAGAAATAAAAGGGATACAGTATAACCATTAAGCAATCATGCACATCCCTGAAAACATTCACAGTATATCCAATTTTATTACACAATTACAGCTCAATTACATAGGGTAGGAGAATACTTATCTATTACAAGTTGCAGCCAACTAACTGACTTTGGGTGTGTGCCTTTCCACACAACCATAGGCTCAGAGGCATTCATCCTTAGCACTCTGGCCACCCCCATGCCAAGCCATGATATCACTAGGGAACTATGCCATCTCTCAGAGACCTCCTCTCTGTCACAATATCCCTGCTAGGTTTATCAGATGCTTCCTCGGCATCAAGCTCGCATTCGGGTCCTTCAGGTCGTGTTCTCTGCACTTCCTTTTGGTTCGTGCATCTCCTTTCGAGCTTGCGCTCTCGTCTGGTGTCTCTTTTCTTTTTTACTGTCTGCATGGGTCTATCCCCTTACACACACACCCTTCTCGGGAAGGTTCTTCCTTGTTCCATCTTGTTCCTTCTGTCAGAAGGAAACTCAGGTCAGCCTGGTCTGCCAAAACCAGTGGTACTTCGGGCTGACATTCTGCAACTAGACCATGCTTCCATTCATGGGGGTGGTTGATAATTCAACCACTGGTCCTTTCTTCATTAATTGATTTCTCTCCTTGGGATCTGTTAGCGTCGGAAGTCACTCCTGGATTGCTTGCAGGAGCAGAGCCCGACACCCATCAGTTTAATGTCACGATTTGTTTATAAAGGGATGATCAGATGGAGATAAAGACTCGAGGAGGCATCGCTCTAACTCAGGGACTGTATCTGGTACGCAAAAACAAAGGAGGTCTGGAATCCTAACTTCAGCCAGCGGGTTGATTAAAAGGTGAGCAGATGGAAGACTTTGATAAGAAAGGTGAACAAACAGCTCTAGGCGACAGGCTTCCAGCAGTTTGCAGGGGAAAGACTCTGAATGCAAGATCCTCTTGGTTCAGGGTCTCAAGAAACTGAAAGGGGACTTGACTGGATCCTCCAATTCCAAGCCACTCAGCGTTGGGAAAAACACAAGAACTGTTAGAAACATCGTAACTATTACAGTGATCCAACATACATCATCCTATAACAGCTACAACTCGACTGGATCCTCCAATTTCGAGTTGTTCTAACACAGTATAACAAAGACGTGAAAGAAATTGGCATTCATAAGGCAAGAAGTCTCAAAAGTCCATACATAACCAGAGTATCAGTGCTTCGTTAAAACTTTACAACCGGGAGCTCTGCTCAACCATCCATCCTTACAAAATCCAAAGACTGAGTCTATATACTCAGGAAAAATCTCCTCACAGAGGCGTGCCTGTTATCCCCGATATCTAGGGATAACTAGGAGATCATGTCTCGAGGCCCACATGGTCCTAGACATGGAGTACGAGAGCAGATTGACTTGAGCATGGCCCTTGAGGGCCCATCTTTTCTTCTTCTCAGCCATACTTGTC
>ML789338.1:405166-415934 GCA_009831015.1 Picea engelmannii
AGAAGGTGGGTAAGGGGTTAGAATAGGTTGGAAAAGGTTGGGAGGGTTAGGTAAAGTCTAATTTTGCTCTTTTCCACCTTAACATTCACCCAATAACTCTTTTTTACAAAAATTACAAAAATGACTTAGCAATTAAAATTGTTATTTTCACTGACTTTGACTCCGGGTGGACAAATGCATAGCAAACTTTGTCCGACTGAGCTGAAACTTGGTCTATGGGTGTAGGGGGTGCTATTCCATTTCTTTTGAGCACAAATACCCCTATCAAAAGCCCAAAGACCAAGTTTTTACAGTATTAGCTCAAAAAATAATTAATTAATTAAATTATTAAAAATTTAATTAATTAAAAAAAACCTATCTAGACTTGACGAAATTCCGCGAAACTTTCTACACTGTCTGGCATGGTCATTTACAACATTCCTAAACAATAACTACCAAAGGATGAGACCATTAGGACGTCGTTCACCACTTTGGAGGAAATTATTGCATGTGTGGAGGGAAACACTCAAGGGAAGTCAGCCAGGCCCTAAAGCTCGGTTGACAACCTGAGAATAAAAAACCCTCGGTGAAAGGAACTCCCCCAATGAAAACATCCCAAGGTACCTGACCTAACTATGATCCATGCAGACTTATTACATTATCAACCCACGCAGGGGTGCGGAAATTTCGTTTACAAAAATTTTGCTGGAGCATCAGATACCAAGTAAAACCAATACTGTCTTCAACAAATTTGCATCTGGAGATGCATCTTCATGGCACATGAGTTGACCACCGTTGCTAAATGGGCGGTCAACAGGACCCAAAGGAGGTTTATTATCCTCATCAAAGGGAAATTTGAGGTTATTTGATATAATGAACCCTCTTATAGTTTTCACATTCTTTCCTCTAGTGATATCATGGCCAGTACTTTCAAGGCTTCACCCCCACAGTCAGTTATTGGCAACTCAAACAATAATACATTTACACTGTTCCCATGCCACACATGGTAACCCTAATTAATGATTAATTACAAGTTGGGGGAAACAGGGGTGTCACAACTCTTCATTGTGTCAAAAGTACCCTGGAGAAACTGGAGAATTGTGTTGCAATTTATGGATCATGCTAGAAATTTTGGAGTCTTGCAGCCATTCCTGACGAACAACTTGGAGCCAATCTGGTACAATGAAGGAGAGAAACAAAAGGGACCTGTCTTCTTCATACTTCCTGGAAAGAGCGTATGCAACTACATTTTCCTTCCCCTTCTTGTAAATGATCTCATAATCATATACAAATAGCTTGGTCACCAATTTTTGTTGCTCCAGTGAGAAAATTCGTTGTTTCGAAAAATACTTAAGACTCTGATGATCAATTTTAATTTGGAAGCGTTGTCCCAATAAATAAGGACGCCAGAGATCCATATCATGCAGAATAGCTAACATTTCTTTTTCATAAATGGATTGGCCCAAATGTCTCTCTGAAAGTTGTTTCTTAGTGAAGGCCAAAGGCCTTCCATCTTGCATGAGGACGGCCCAATTCCTTTCTCGGAAGCATCACATTCTAGTACGAAAGCCTTTGTGAAGTCTGGAAGTGCTAGGACAAGGGTCGAGCACATAGCGTCTTTCAAGGCTTGGAAGGAGTGATCAATAGCTGGAGTCCAAGTGAAAGCATTCTTTTTAAGGAGAGAAATGAGGAGTTGCAATTTTGCCATAATTCCAAACAAACTTTCGATAATAGCCCATTAAACCCAGAAAACCACGCAAGCTCTTAATAGTTTTAGGGCGGGGCCAATCCTGCATAACTTCAATTTTCTTAGGATCCACCCATACACCATCCTTGCCAACAATATGACCCAGGTACTCCACTTATGAGGCTCCAAAGGCACATTTAGATTTGTTTGAGGAAAAGCTTGTGCTTAGAGAGTAGATGGAGAACTTGATCCACATGGGCAAGATGGGATGTCCAAGTTTTACTATAGATGAGAATATCATCAAAGAAAACTATGACAAAAAGACGAAGAAAATGACGAAAGACATGATTCATAAGACTTTGGAAAGTGGAGGGAGCATTAGACAGGCCAAAGGGCATTACCAAGAACTCATAGTGACCCTCATGAGTTCGAAATGCAGTCTTAGGAATGTCTTCTTCTTTCATACGGATCTAGTGGTAGCCATAACGTAGATCAAATTTGGTGAAGTACTGAGCACCACTCAATTCATCCAAGAGGTCATCAATGACAGGAATGGGAAATTTGTCTTTGATTGTGAGTTTCTTGAGGGCACGAAAATTAGAGCACATACGCCAAGTACCTTATTTCTTGAGTAACATGACCACAGGGGAAGAATAGGGGTTGGTACTAGGATGGATAACACCTGCTTCTAGCAATTCATAAACAATTTTCTCAATTTAATTCTTCTGGGCAAAGGGATGATGATAAAAGCGAACATTGGGAGGAAGACTTCACGGTATGAGAGGAATGGAATGATTATGGACGCCATGGGAAGGGGGAAGTTCCTTGGGAGTGGTAAAAACAACTTGGTGGTGGGAGAGGATAGAATGGAGGTCGGGATGCACAGAGGGTGTCTCAACAGTTTGAATGGAGTGGAGTTGGGCAATAATGCCAGAATGACTTTTTTACGAGCTTTTCCATTTGATGGGAACTGATGATCTCAGGGGAGCCTATTGTGATGCCTTGGAACTTATATTGTTGTCCCTCATGTTGGAATTGCATGGTTAAGTCCTTAAAATCCATGAGAATGGGGTCGAGAGTGCGTAACCATTCGACACCAAGTACAATGTCACAACCACCCATGTCTATAGCAAACATGTGGGATTTCAAGTGATACTGACCAATTTGGAGCCACACATTTTCACAACGTCCTCCACATTTCATGGAACCTCCATTGGCAATCATGATTTGAAAATTATTGACGACACAGATGTAACAATTGACTTCTTGGGCAATTCGGCGATGAATAAAATTATGGGTGCTACCACTGTCCACAAGGATGATGACTTTCCTATTTTTAATGTAACCAATTAACTTGAGGGTCTGGGGAGCAGAGAAGCCAGTGAGAGCATTAAGTGAAATCACCGGTTCAACTTCTGGTGGATCAAAGGATGTTGTCAAATCAGATGGCGGTGGCAACTCATCCACAGGTGAAACAACAGCCTCTTCTTCAGAAACATCCTCATTCAAGGCCATAAAAAGCTTTTGTTCCTTACACTTGTGCTCAGGGAAATATTTGTCATCGCAATTATAACAAAGACCCTTGAGTTGGCATTCAGTTATTTCGACCCTGGTTAATTTTTGGATCTTGAGGGGAGTTGCAGGAGGGGCGAAATTGGTGGGTTTAGGGCGAGGGAGAAAGGATGGTTTGTGGATCTGGGAGGAGACAATCTGTTGTGCTTTCTTGGCTCGTTGAGTAGCTTCCAACCAAGTCTGGGGGCGTTCCATGAGAACATGGGCACAGATTTCATCTTTTAGGCCACTGATAAAGAATTCCCTGAAGAAGGCATCTGACATGCCCTCCGTTCTGAAAGACAAGTGCTCAAATGCTGCTATAAAGTCTTTCACTGTCCCAGACTGCTTCAACTTGGTCAAACGGCCTAAATGGTAGGTGTCAGAGTCAAAGCAGTCATAAAGTTCTGCAACAAACTGTGTCCAAGCAACATACCCTTGGCATGCCTTTCGACGCCATTGCCACCATTGCCAGTGTTCCAAATCCAGATGTAGGATACCATTACGAAGCTTGGCTAAATCATCAATAATGCCATGCAAAGAGAAATAATGTTCCATTTGAGTGACCCAGCCTGTGGGATCCGAACCATCAAATTTGTTCACCTCAATTTTAGGAAGGCGCAGGTCTCAAGAAAGGTGGATAGAATGAGGACCTTGGTAATGGGAACAGTCATGGTCTTCTTGATAGGATGGTTGTTCAAAAGATGAAGGGTTCAAGGAACTGCCCATCAATTGGTCAAGTGTGGTTTTGATGTCTTTCATGTCGGCACATTGGTCCTGGAGGATTTTAACAGAGGAATTGAGCGAGCTAATGTTGGCATTGATATTCTTGATGTCCTCCTTGTTCTGGAGGTTGTCAGCAACCAATGCATTGAGTTCTTGGACGCGGGTGGTGGCCATTTAAAAAAATGGTCAGGCAAATGGGATAGGGGGTGAATTAGGGGGTCGAGAGGGGTGGGTGAGACCACTGAGAGAAGAATAGTGAGAATTGATAGGTACCACGGCGATCAGGGCAAAATGGGGGAATCCAATGGGATAGGGGCCAAATAAGGGTGTCGGGAAAGGGTTCGGGTCCACTAAAAATTTTGTATTAAAAATGATAGGCACCATGGGAATCAAGGCAAAGAGAGGAATCCAATGGGATAGGTCCCAAATAAGTGTGTCGACGAGACCACTAATTTATTCCTGCAGAGTTATACTCCGATCTGAATAATATTGTAGTGGTGGAATGCCCAAATTCTTAATAGAAAAAAATGTGTAATAATTTCGCAATCGGAATGCAGAAGGTAAAGTTGCACGGCAATATATCTTGTTTGTTTTGTTGTTGTTTCCTTCCCAAGGGTTAGGGTATTCAGGGTTTCTACATACAAGGGTTTGCCCTGTGCTATAGCTCTCTGATATACATGCGGGGTCCAACAGTTGTGCTCAGCTAAATATCCTAAGGCACCAAGGAGGCTAGACCATACCCTTAGTCGTACTACCCAACTACCCAGGTACTAGAGAGTATCTTCCCGAGTGTTGTTCTCGTTGACACTATAGCAGTCAAGCGGTCGATTGGTTTATCTACAGAGGCCTTCAGGATTCTAGATCGATCCATATACATGTGTTGTCTGATGCGCTACCACTCGAAGGGGTACCAATAGGGGTTACAAGTGTGGCCAACAATGTGCGCTTAAGTACCACTTGTAGTTCATGCGTGTATGCTTCCCCGACCGCAGATTTGTGCGTTGAACGATAAATCTTTGTAGCTTTAAAGCGTCGGAATACGTCTCTACCCGTATGCTTCCTTGACCGCAAATTTGTGCGTTGAATGATAAATCTTTGTTGCTTTAAGGCGTCGTAATACGTCTCTACCCTAATACCACTAGTAAGGTACCGGATCTATTATAATAGCAGAAAACAGAAATATTGCAAAGAATAACAGTAGAACAACACAATATATGAAACCACAGCACCAAAATAATACCTTTATTGATAGGAAACAATGTTCACTTGCCTCTTCGAAGGGGCAACCTCGAGCAAAGCAGCGCTCTATTACAATAATTCTCAAGACAACTTCTCATACCCTCTACTCCTATTTATACTAAATCGATCTACCCAAAAGAACAATCTAGAGGAATATCCTTCTAGACGCGAAAGCTTCTATCAGCTCTTCTTACATTTGACTTATTCTTCCTTATTACTAGCCCTTATTAATATTGGTTTTTATTACATGGAAATATATTATTCGACCTACGTGAGGGGTCAAGGAGGTTAGGTCTCTAACACAAATCAAGGCCAAGGGAACCTACTAGCACAATACTGCCCATTTATTCATTCGTGAATGGACCCCTAGTTTTGACCCTGCAAAAGTGAAGATCACAAAAATCCCAATATGGACAAAGCTACCAAATCTACCTCTAAAATACTAGTCATTGGGTATAATGACATAGATAGGGAACAGCATCAACAAGTTTATAAGAATTGGCAAAGCATACTTTGGATATGGAGAACCTAGTTGTAACAAAAATCTGCATCGAAATGACCTTGAATAAAGGACTTCCTGAAGAAATTGGCCTAAACTATGGAGGCAACTCACACTCACTGAGGCTGGATTTCGTTAATATTCCATTCAGATGCAGAATCTATAGAGAAATTGGTCATCTACAATATACTCGTTCAAGGCATATATCATTGAAGGAAAATGCATGAAGAAACACGAAGAGGAGGAACGAACTACCGATAAGCCATACTTGCCCCCCTCCATTTGGTTGGTGAATCCTCTAAGGGTCTAGACCTGGGGAAAGCCCCCATGCATACGCATACTACACCCTCCATAGCCTCCACCTCCAACACCAAATCCCTTAGTTCTTCAGGCCAATTGGAAAACCTCTCTAGCGTGCTCAAAAAACTAACGAAATTCCAACATGGAATACCATCATTTCTAAAACTAAACACAATCCCAACATGGGATACCATCATTTCTAAAACTGAACTCAATCCCTCTCATCTTCCCTCCCCGCATCCTAACACACCCCTACCAACACCACCACCTACAACCCCATCTCCTCAACCACCCCCATGCATACTTACACCCCCCATACCCTCCCCCCCCCCCTCCAACTCCAAATCCCTTAGTTCTTTAGGCCAACTGGAAAACCTCTCTAGGGTGCTCAAAAGACTTAACAAAATTCCGACATGGGAGACCATCCATTTCTAAAATTGAACTCTATCCCTCTTTTCTTCCCTCCCCACATCCTGATGCACCCCTACCAACACCCCCACCTACAGCCCCATCTCCTCAACCACCCCCCATACCTAAATCCACCACGAAAAACCTACCCATTGACATCAACCCGCCTTACACCAAGATCCCTGTTGAATTTACCACTCAACCTCCACGTCACTCTCAGATGCATAACACGATCCAAAGCAATACAGCCTCCCCCTTCTCACTCACTGTAATATCCCCCACCTCTTGATAAAGAGGTGATGAGGAGACTCAGTGGCCTAGGCATCCCCACTAGCTCATAGTCTCACACTAAAGGGGAAAGTCAACTAAACTAAGGTTATATTCTTAAGTTGACTTGAAGAAAAAGGTTAAAAGGAGTAAAAGATAACTCAATAATAGAATAGAAGTTAATCCTGGGAGTTAATCTAACTCAACAGAGGAATAGAAGAAAAAGTATAAATAGAAGGCTGGGGCGCACCTATTATTCATTCTGGATTGGGTATATTGCTTGTTATTGCTCTTGAGCATACAGTTTGGGGGTTTTGCTGTACAAATCCTTGTGAGCAACTCAATGGCGAAAGACCCACTCACCTTGTTCCACAGCTTGGTCTCAGGAATGAAGCACTCCTCCACACCATTCTACACTCCGCATATTTCCACCTAGCGCTTCAGAAGATAGCAAGGCCGTACTATTCTTAAGTTTCCAGCAAGGGCGCACCATCACCTAGAGAAGGGTTCGATCTAGCTTATCAGGAGAGCCTGTGGCCATTCCGTCACTTGGGTTTTATTTGCAGGGGCACAACCATTATTTTGAGGGTTTTTCTGGAGAGTTATCACCATCAGATATTTAGCTTCAGATTGGGACGTCTTGGAGGCAAAGGGGACGTCCTATGATTCAGTAAATCTCAGATCTAGAGAGCTTCACCTGGAATCTGAGTCTGAAACTTCTCCTACAGGGTTTTCATAGCCCGATCTACATTCCTGGGGAGTTTCAGGGCATTTCGAGGCTTTTCTCATCAGGGCCGAATTACCTAGGGTTCCAAGCATCCAAGAGGGCGCAGCTTCAGTAGAAGATTCAGAGTTTGAAGGAGTTTGCCTTGGTCGTTCAACTTGAGATTTCAGGAGGGTGTTCCTATCACCCAGATCTATCAGTTGGCAGAGTTTGAGCTCATTTGGAGTCTTCTTGCAGTTGGGCTGAGTTATTGAGGGTTTTAAGTCTTCTAGTGGAGCGTGGCATCTTCCAGCTTGAGGAATCGGCATTCAGATCTACTTGTATCGGTCTTCATCTCTCATTCAGCCTTTGAAGGCTTATTTTGTATCGACAGAGCATATTATAGCAGCTCGTATTTCTTATCTATTGGGCCATCTGAGGATTATTCCAGATCTGCCCTCTATTGTATTGGTTTCGTGCTTCTTATAATAAGAGGTCAGATCTTTGCTTGTGTTTCTATATCTTGAATATATTGTGATCTTTCATGTGTTGGACGAATCTTGTATGAACACACTTAATAACTGGATAACTCAATAAGTCACCTGCACATCATACACAACAGAGATAATTAGTGGTTTCAAGCAAAAAATTGGCTTGGGATCATTACAGTGGTATCAGAGCTTTGATCCTCCTAACCTGTGGAGGGATTAGCGCATGCAGAGGTACAATGGAATCGTTATGGGTAGAAGGAAGAAACCAAGTAGTGAAACAGAGGCTGAAATGGAAGGGTCAGGGGATGACCATGAGCCTCAAGGCTTGGCCTTCTTGGCAGCCGAATTTGACAAATTCCAGAAAACCATAAATCTCACAGAAAGCAAATTGGTCCACCAGTTAGATGAGAACCAGGAAACCAACAGAAAGGGACAGGCCGAAATTTTTGAAACCTTGAAGAAGGTTGACGAGAATCTGCAGAAGATTGACCAGAACCAATCCTGGATAACTGCTCTTTTGATGCAAATGACCCATCAAGGGAAGGACCCTGAGACGTATGGGAATAAGGTGGTTGGTGGATCCGGTGGATTCCATGGTGAGATCAGATATAACCCGGAGAAAGCTCCCAGATCCGAAGGAAGTCAAGGAGGAGGCACGTTCAATGGTCAGATGGGTAGCAGGGCCAACCCTAGGCCATACATGCCCACGTTCACAGATGAACAGCTAGGCCGACATTTGGGTAGCAAGGCTAACCCAAGGCCATACATGCCCACATTCACAGATGAGCAAGGGCAACAAGAACAGGTGGAGGACTTTGTTGAACAAATGACGAGATGTACTAAGGAGTACTACAGTTTGGATATGAGGATTCAAAGGCAGATGTCCCTGGAACAATATTGCCAACTAAGGTTCAGAAATCAACCTAGGTCGAACCAAAGGGGCAGTTTTGAGTTTGAACGAAAATCAGGGAAGATAGAGATTCCCTACTTTGATGGTACGGCCAAGATGACAGCACAGGCGTGGGTGCAAAAGCTGGACACATATCTACAACTCAACCCAATGAGGGAAATGGAGGCTATCAAGTTTGCTACTATGTACTTGGATGGAAAGGCTCGTGATTGGTGGTATCATGGACTCACCACTCTTGGCCACAATCAGATAGTGTCCTACACAAAATTCACTCAGAGGCTTATTGACAGGTTTGATCAGGAAGATCCTGAACTACATTTCTGGGAGCTCACACAACTCAAGCAAACTGGTGCGGTCGAGGCATATATTGATGAGTTTCAAAGGTTGGCAGTGATGGTGCAGGATATGCCTCCGACCAGGCTTATGATGTTATTTACTGAGGGGTTGATGGAACCCTTGAAGGGTTGGGTCAAGGCCTTTAAGCCTACCAACCTACAGAAGGCTATTTGGAAGACAAGGGATCTGGGACCAACAGCGAAGCCAAAATTTGTACCCAGACCACCTCTTAACAATGGAGGAAGAGACCAAAGACCTCCAATGCATCAAGGAGGACGTGACCCAAGGGGTTTTGACAGGGGTCGTGGCAGAGTGGATGAGAACACCAGGAGGGAGTTGAGACGAAAGCAACTTGCTTCACTTGCAAAGAACCTTGGAACCCAGCACACAAATGCATGGGCCGTGGTCAAGTGCACTACATTGAGGTCACTTCAGACAACGAAGAGGAAGAAGAGATCGACCAGATACTGAACATGGAGGCAGAAACCACTGAGGCAGTAGAGGAACAGATCACAAGACAGGACAGTATGGCCACCTTGGCATCTATAAGTGGAGTGCCCAAGTATAACACCTTCTGAATGAGGGGGGTCTTGCAGGGACAGAGAGTTTCGGTTTTGATTGATGGAGGAGCTTCCCACAACTTCATTGATTCAGCATTACTGAAGAGAAGGCACATACCCACAGTAGAATTTGAAGGGTTCAAGGTGGAGGTAGCAGGAGGAAGCACTATGCCCTGCGACAGATATATTCTGGGCATGAAGCTTACCTTGGGTAGGCATGAGCTGATACAGGACGTCTATGTCATGGACCTTTCGGATACCAACATCATCCTAGGAGTTCAGTGGCTCAGCACATTGGGACCTATCACTACCAACTACAAAACCATGGAAATGTCATTCACAGAGGAGGGTGGACGAAAGGTAGTGCTCTGGGGTATGACAGGGAATGCTGCAAAGGTAGTCACAGCCAAGAGGATGGAGGCCATCTTCCGAAGAGATGAGATAGTATATGTAGCGGAATGCAGGATTGTAACACGTATGGATGAGAAGGGCAAGGTTCACTACACCCCAGAGATCAAAGAAATCCTTGACAGACACCACAAGGTGTTTGGGCCTATTCCTCCAGGGGTACCACCAGATAGGGGGTTTGAGCACATTATTGAGCTTGAGGAAGGGGCAAAACCAGTCATTACCACACCATACAGGCATCCCAAGAAGTACAAAGATGAGATAGAGAAGGCCATCAAGGAACTTCTGGACATGGGGCACATCAGGCCGAGCACTAGCCCTTTTGCTTCTTCAGTAGTGCTGGTGAAGAAGAAAGATGGCACTATGAGGATGTGCATTGACTTCAGGGCCTTGAATAAAAAGACCATCAAAAACAGGTACCTGATACCAAGGATTGATGAATTGTTGGACGAATTGCATGGGGCCATCTACTTCACTAAGATTGACCTTCGTTCTGGTTATCATCAGATCAAGATGAGGGAGGAAGACATCTCAAAAACAGCTTTTAGATGTCATTACGGTCATTATGAGTTTTTGGTGATGCCCTTTGGGTTAACCAATGCCCCTGCTACGTTCCAATCATGTATGAACCATGTGTTCAACAAACAGCTGAGGAAGCACCTGTTGGTATTTTTTGATGACTTGCTTATCTACAGCAAGACGTG
>ML789338.1:416256-440436 GCA_009831015.1 Picea engelmannii
GGCATGTGCACGTATTACAGGAAGTTTGTCAAAGGATTTTCTCAGTTGTGTGCACCCTTGACCGATTTGACTAAGAAAGGAGCCTTCAAGTGGGACGAGGAGGCTCAAATAACGATGGACAAGATGAAGGAAGTGATGAGTACATGCCCAATCTTAGCCCTTCCAGATTTCAGCCTCCCTTTTACCTTGGAGTGTGATGCCTCCGGGGAAGGAATAGGCGTCGTACTGATGCAGAAGAGGCACCCTCTTGCCTATGAGTCTCGGAAACTCAGGGGTCCCGAGCTACTCTACAACATTTATGACAAAGAAATGTTGGCTATCATGCATGCACTGGCCAAATTCCGGCAATACTTGGTAGGTGCCCGGTTTGTGGTCAAGTCAGATCATAACAGTCTCAAATATCTATTGGAGCAGAAGGATTTGAATGAGAGGCAACAGAAATGGGTAAGCAGAATACAGACCTACGACTTTGACATTGAATTTGTTAAAGGGAAGAACAATGTGGTGGCTGATGCGTTATCCAGGAGGCCATCCATCTTTGCCATGACAGGGGTAGCAGTTGACTGGAAAGACCATTTGGTGATGGAGTATGCAAAGGATCAGTTCACATGCCAGCTATTGGATGGGCAGGTACAAGATGATAATTTCAAAGTTATGAATGACCTCATCTACTATAAGGACCGAATCTTTTTGGTTCCTGAATCGGCCTTCAAGGCTAAGATATTGCAGGCGTACCATGACTCACCAATGGCAAGACATCAGGGGATCAACAAGACGTACAGGCAAGTGAGAGAAAGGTTCTCATGGAAGGGCCTCAAGGAGGATGTGATTAAGCACGTCAAGAAGTGTACTACATGTCAGGAGAACAAAGATGAGCACACGCACCCAGCAGGACTACTACAACCCTTACCCATTCCGGAGCACAAATGGGAGAGCATATCCATGGACTTCATCACCGGGTTGCCAAAGACATAAGGGAAGGACTGCATTTTTGTAGTAGTGGACAGGTTGACAAAGTTCGCACACTTCTTCGCCATAGCTATTGACTTCAGTGCCGCACAAGTGGCCGAACTGTTCCTAAGGGAGATTTTCAGGTTGCACGGCCTACCCAAGACCATTGTCAGCGACAGGGATAGCAGGTTCATGAGTACATTCTGGCAAGAATTATTCAGGTTGGTTGGTACGGCTTTGACCCCTAGCACCAGCTATCACCCTCAGACGGACGGACAGACAGAGATAGTCAACAAGTGGTTGGAAGGCTATCTCAGAAATTATGTGGCAGGGCAGCAGAAAGCGTGGGCCAGATGGTTGCACCTAGGAGAGTACTGCTACAACACCACCCAGCATACGTCCATAGGCATGTCGCCATTCAAGGCCTTGTATGGCTACGATCCTTTATCTTTTGGGGAGATTGCCTTCGGTGATAGCAGGGCACCTATGGTACAGGATTGGATACAGCAGAGCCAAGACATTCTCAGGGAACTGAAGGATCGTCTACAGAAGGCCTAGAACCAGCAAAAGATCCAAGCAGACAAGCACAAAGTTGATAGTACTTTTGAGGTTGGTGACCTGGTCTACCTAAGGCTCCAACCATACAGGCACGCTTCCATAAAAAGGAGCGGAGCAGATAAACTACAACCACGTTTCTTTGGGCCCTATAAAATCAGCAGGAAGATAAGGGTTGTAGCTTACGAGCTGGAGCTTCCACAGGGCAGCAAAATACACAACGTCTTCCATGTCTCCTGCCTTAAGAAAGCCCTCGACCAACACATCAGACCCATTGAGGTATTACCTCCCATGGATGAGGAGGGACAGCTTGTTTTGATTCCGAAGGAGATATTAGAAGTCCGAGAGAAGAGGCTCAGAAACCGAAGCATCAAGGAGTACCTGATCAGATGGAAGGATTTACCCATTGAAGATGCCACATGGGAAAAGGAGCACATGGTGAGAGAAACATGTTTGGAATTGCTTAAGGACAAGCAATTTCAAGCAGGGGAGACTATAATATCCCCCACCTCTTGATAAAGAGGTGATGAGGAGACTCAGTGACCTAGGCATCCCCACTAGGTCATAGTCTCACACTGAAGGGGAAAGTCAACTAAACTAAGGTTATATTCTTAAGTTAACTTGAAGAAAAAGGTTAAAAGGAGTAAAAGATAACTCAATAATAGAATAGAAGTTAACCCTGGGAGTTAATCTAACTCAACAGAGGAATAGAAGAAAAAGTATAAATAGAAGGCTGGGGCGCACCTATTATTCATTCTGGATTGGGTATATTGCTTGTTATTGCTCTTGAGCATACAGTTTGGGGGTTTTGTTGTAAAAACCCTTGTGAGCAACTCAGTGGTGAAAGACCCACTCACCTTGTTCCACAGCTTGGTCTCGGGAATGAAAGACTCATCCACACCATTCTACACTCAACATATTTCCACCTAGCGCTTCAGAAGATAGCAAGGCCGTATTGTTCTTGAGTTTCCAGCAAGGGCGCACCATCACCTAGAGAAGGGTTCGATCCAGCTTATCAGGAGAGCCTGTGGCCATTCCGTCACTTGGGTTTTATTTGCAGGGGCACAACCATCATTTTGAAGGTTTTTCTGGAGAGTTATCACCATCAGATATTTAGCTTCAGATTGGGACGTCTTGGAGGCAAAGGGGACGTCCTATGATTCAGTAAATCTCAGATCTAGAGAGCTTCACCTGGAATCTGAGTCTGAAACTTCTCCTACATGGTTTTCATAGCCCGATCTACATTCCTGGGGAGTTTCAGGGCATTTGGAGGCTTTTCTCATCAAGACCGAATTACCTAGGGTTCCAGGCATCCAGGAGGGCGCAGCTTCAGTAAAAGATTCAGAGTTTGGAGGAGTTTGCCTTGGTCGTTCAACTTGAGATTTCAAGAGGGTGTTCCTATCACCCAGATCTATCAGTTGGCAGAGTTTGGGCTCATTTGGAGTCTTCTTGCAGTTGGGCCGAGTTATTGAGGGTTTTCAGTCTTCTAGTGGAGCGTGGCATCTTCCAACTTGAGGAATCAGCATTCAGATCTACTTGTATCGGTCTTCATCTCTCATTCAGTCTTTGGAGGCTTATTTTGTATCGGCAGAGCATTTTGTAGCAGCCCATATTTCTTATCTATTGGGCCATCTGAGGATTATTCCAGATCTGCCCTCTATTGTATTGGTTCCATGCTTCTTATAATAAAAGGTCAGATCTTTGCTTGTGTTTCTATATCTTGAATATATTGCGATCTTTCATGTGTTGGACGAATCTTGTATGAACACACTTCATAACTGGATAACTCAATAAGTCACCTGCACATCATACACAACAGAGATAGTGGTTTCAAGCAAAAAATTGGCTTGGGATCATTACACTCACAGACTGTCAAGTGGACTACAACTGGTCATCTCTTCGAGTCCCAAAAAAAAGAAAAGCAAGAAGGATAACTAACAAGGTCAAGGCCATCACACAGGCCAACATTGAGGTGCAAAAGGACAACAAAAAGCTATCCCTAAGGCATCTAGACTAGTGAAAGCCCCAAAGGAGGTAAAGAAATGAAAAATCTCTCAATCAATCACAAGGACATTGGATCAACCCAGAAAATGAGATCCTTAAGGAGACTACTCTTTGTACATAAACTTGTTGTCATATCCATCCAAGAAACAATGATTTCAAAGAATGCATGCAATTCGACACTTAGAAAAAAATTCCTAGAATGGAATTTTGAATGTGTAAGTTCAGATAAGCTATCAAGAGGGATAGTCACAACATGGAAAAATGGTTTTCACATGGTAAGCAACGAAAAGCCTGCACATTTCTTATATGTCACTCTTTTCTGAGTTCAACAAAAATATAGACCTACCCACCATATACAGACCCCACCAAGACCAACAACAATTTTGGCAAGATATTGTGGACAAAGGTTTATTGGAATCCCCCTCACTCATACTTGGAGAGGACCTAAATTGAATCTTAAAATAATGCAGAGGAAAAGGGCCTAAATGCCAAAAAGGATCCCTTAGAGGACTTCTTGGAAATGTTTGAACAAGCTAAGATGGTAGATATAGAACCAGTCACACTTACAACCACCTAGGCAAATAAGAGACATGGGAGTTGACTTCATTGGTAAGAGATTGGACCGATTCATGATAAAGAAATCTCTCTTGGACACATTACAACTTTTTATATCTAGGATTCATCCCACTGGGGATTTTGATCATACAACTATAATTTTGGAAATGGAGAAGGACCTGTTATCCCCCACTTTCAGGGATAACTAGGACATCATGTCTCAAGGCCCACAGGTCCTAGACATGGAGTACCGAGAGCAAGATTGACTTTAGCATGGCCCTGGAGGGCCCACCTTTTCTTTCTTCCAGCATCTTTATCTTGTTAGCAGCAGCATCATCCACCACCATCGGCTTGGTCCTGTGTCAGAGAAGGTTCTTGCTCCATGAGGTAATTAATCCAGATATCATGGTATGTGTCACTTTTGATCATCAAAACCATTGAATGTATGCATCTGATTCCTTTTATCTCTAACAACTGCTTGGATCTTACACTAGCCCACTTGACCATGTTTGGGGGATTGACAGGGTGCCCTAGTAAGCTTGTATCTGTAGGTTTTGGTTTGCCAGTGGGGAGAATTTCTGAAAAGCCATTGTCCGCTCCCATCATAATACCACTTTTCCATCTTGTTTCCCGCTCACGTATCCCATTCCACTTGTCCAGACATTGGGTTGACCTATTTTCAGGATTGCACCTTATCTCGTGGGAAGAAGGGGCTAAAGGCCCAGAAGGTAAAAGCAAGCCGGTAATTGATAAAAGCCTAAAAATAAAACCTCGAGATGCTTCGCCCAGGGATCCTCGAGAAAGCAATAAAAATCTTCTCAGCAAAAAACAAGAGGGACCCGGAAAAATAATAAAACAAGGCCTAACCAGAGGATAGGGGGTCTCATCACGAGCCAGCCTATTAGGTCCATGGGTATCTAACAGTATGACATTGCCATTAGTTGGTCACCACGCCAGGGCAGTGACTCTTGGTTGCATGGCCAAGGGAAAGGGGGTCTCATCACGAGCCGACCTTCTCATTTCTGTGAAAATACTTGTGGGTAACGTTGTCACCACTGGTCACCACGTCAGGGCAGTGTCCCCTGATTAGCTCTTGAACAAAAAGCAATAAAAGATAAAAGAATAGAAGAATGAAGAATAAAAGGCAAGATGGGTTTGGAAAAAATGCATCCATGACAGGTACAGCTCACCTTCTACAAAGGCACCCACAGATAACCATTCTTGCATCCTTAGCCCTTATTGCACCCAGATGCTTGGACATCCCCTGACCACATCACCCACTTACATGGCTTGGATGAGGTCTCTTCCAAGAACTTTCCTTTTCCAGTGGACACTAGCCCAATAGGACGTCTTGTCCTTTTCCCCAGACTTGTATTGTAGGCTTGTGTAATGTCTTTGAGTTGTTGACTGATGTATTAGGGATTTTATGCACATGTTTAATAATATTGATGATGAAATGTGATTGACATTGCTATGATTCCTGTGACTGATGAGCCCATGGAGGGCGTAGTTTTTGATGTGCAGGACCATGCTCGACGGACAGGTACTATTTGGACCGGTACACATGAGGAGATGATTCGTTCGGACCTCCATGGGGCTGAAGAGCCCACTAGGTGGATGCTGAGACCCCATCAGGGGGCAAAGACAGGACAAAGATGGATCAGGGGCTTTGCACCGAAGAAGAAGAGGACGTTCCACCAGAGGCACCCCGTGGATCAGGGGCTTTGCACCGGAGAAGAAGAGGACGTTCCACCAGAGGCACCCCGGCACAGCTTGACCTAGGGGGGTTGAGCCCTTTTCAGTGGAACGTTGGCTTTGGAAGGCCTGGGACATCACAGCCTATTGGACGTCTTGGGAGGCAGACTGGGTAGTAGTGGTACGTGTGGCAGGTTGGAGAAGCCCAAGGAGGGCTAATGTTTTGCTCCAGGATGCTTCATTTTCCCTAGAAGGGGCTAACGTTCCCCCTTAGAGGGGCTTTTATTCTCTTTTCAGCTTGATTAGGGCTTAGATTTAACATTTTAATGTAAAACAGTATGATTTTAGTATTTTGGCCTTGTCGACCTTTTACATGACCTAAAATGTAAAATTAGGTCATGGAATAGTATAAATGAAGGATTTTCACCTTCATTTTTTCATCACAACTGACTCACTCCATAAGGAGGTCTGAAATTTGCGCCCTCTCTTGGGTTATTGGCTGATTTAGTGATGTGCACTTGTTGAAGGAGGATTATTTTGGCATGTTTTGGCATTTCTCTTGATGGAAGGTGTTACAACTAGAGTTTGCAATGATATTTCTTGGTGATATGTAAGTATTTTTCTGCAAAAATTCTTGAATGAATGGTTGTAGTTTCATTTCTTGCATATGTTTATGATTTTGCTAAACAAAACCCTAGGTGACAAGCACACAAGTAGGTCCTTGTCTCATGTCCCCATTGAAAGGAATTTTCAGCCATTGATTGAAGAAGGAGAGAGCCTAGTCGTTGCTACACTCTCTTTCTCTCTTCACCTTTGCTAGTCGTACCTTTTACAAGCTAAGGAGGAGACGCCTTGAAGCCTAGGGTTTCTACACTTTGGGGCCGATGTTTCTAGGGTTTGCTGATAGAGCCTTGCTGCAGCAACACTTTGCTTCATCAAAATCCTCGTCTTAGTTTATGCTATCTTTCAACGAGCCATTTTTGCCATTGAGTTAAGGAAGGAGGAGAGAGCACCGAGGCCTAGTTCACCTACACCGAAGTGAGCCTCTCTCCCCTAGGATTTTAACTTTGAGGCCTTGCCTTAGCAACACCTCAAAGCTTCTCCCTCTAGTCCTTAGCCGTTTTGACTTATGCCTCCTTTAGCTCTTGTGTCCTTCACTATTTGACTCCATTAACCCTAAGACACTAATCCTAAGACCTCATGCGTTGAAGTGAACCTGATCAAAACTACTCTCAAACTCTTGAATCAAAACCCTAACTTCACTAACCCTAGCCTAAACTAACCTTCTAACCCTATATGTTGTCGTCATCTTTAGTCATAATATCATTGGTGCAACAAACGTTTTACTTTATAAGCAATTGAATGGTGAATAAAGGCATAAATTGAATGAAGTGTTGATTTATTACATTGAATGCCATATTGTTCTAGCATTTATTGAAGAAGTGATATTATTTTCATTGCTATTTTTATAAACATTGACTTCATCAATATTTATTGTCAAATTGTTTATATGTTTATCAGATAGTCGTTGATTTATATGAAGTACTAACCCATTGAGTTAGCTTGCACATATCAGTTTGTTGTTTCTTTGTCTCAAGCAGGTATATCTCTTTGGGGGTTTTAATTTATTATTGGCCCTTGGCCGGACTATCTGCTCGATGGTGACTTGTGAGGGGGGAACAACTACTTTATCCTGTAATCCTTTTCCTTCTCAAAACCCCAAGTCACCCGGGAGGTCTCCCCTGGGCCTTACCACCCTAAATAGAAAGAACCATCCCATTGTGGTGACATTGGGTGGGATTGGTTCCTGTTACACCAGTTTGACTTTCAAACCTCAAGCGTTTTATCCTTGCTACAAATTATGAGATAACAGGACCCACCAAGACCCCCACCACCTTTTAAATTCAATCCACACTGGCTTACTCACCCAAAGTATGTTCAAAGGATCACAAATGCCTAGCAACATAAAAGAAAATTTAGAAATTTTGAACAAAGACCAAAGGAGATTGAAGGAAAGATCTCAAAACTGCAAGAGCAAGCATGCAAAAACTCAATGGAATTAGAAATGTTGGAGGAATTGATGAAACTTTAGAAGGAAAGAAACACATTATTAGCATGGGAGGAAGCTCATTGGCACATGAAAAGCAATGCTATTTGGTTTCAATAGAGCAATAAGAACATATATTTCCACAAAGAAGCAACACACATAAAGCTTACAATTCAATCTGGAGGATATCAAACCATCAAGGCAATATCTATGAAAACTTGAATACTATCAACCAACCAAATGGAGGATATCAAACCATCAAGGCAATATCTATGAAAACTTGAATACTATCAACCAACCAACATTGCATCTTTACAAATCAATGTACACCCAAACCCCCAAAGAAAACATAATCAACAATGAACATAAGTCTCCATTGCTTTAGTTTTCCAAAACTAGATTAGTGAGAAGGATAATGAAAACTTGATGGCTCTGATTCAAGAATAAGAACTCAAGCAAGCAAATCCATAAACTACAAGCTAACAAATCCTCGAGACTAGATGTACTCTCTATTGAATTTTTTGGATCTACTATACAAAGATCTACTTTTGACGACCAAGCAATCCAGAAAAGATGAGCAAATTCTCTGAACTTACAACTCAACTTTCTTAACGACAATTCCCAACATAATCAATCCCACCATATTTGATCACTTTCATCCTCTCTCTTCATGCAATAGTTTTTACAAAATAATATCCAACATAATAGATTTTTGCCTCAAGCCTTTGCTCACCCACCACATTTCTTGAGAACAAATGGATTTTCTTCATGGAAGAGACATCCAAGATACCATTGGGTCCGCCCAGGGGGGTACTCTATACTGTCAAAACCCCAAAAAGAGAGCATCCATCACCAAAATTAACTTATCCATAGCATTCAATCGATTGAACTGGTTATAAGAATGATCGTATTGCAAGTAGGGTTTTACTAGCCTTTCATCTCCTAGATAGAAACATGCATAGCTACAGCATCCCTTGCAGTTTTAATCAATGGTTTTGCAACCTCCTTCCTTGTGTCTAGAGGCCTACAACAAGGGTGCCCTCTCTTGCCCTTTCTTTTTTTGATCATTACTAAAGGATTGAGCAAACTTATATACACAAAGGTCAAGCAAGGAAATATCTTCGACATAAAACTATTTTAATCCATATATATAATCCATCTCTTGTTCGTAGATGATCTTCTCCTATTCAAAAATGGCTCCAGCAAAAATGCCAAAGCTTTTGCCCGTACATTGAATATTTTTTTATCATGCTACAGGAACAGAAATCAACATATCAAAGACCTTCATTCGATTCATTCATGTGCCTCAGTTTCAAAAGGAAATGATCTCCAAATTTCAACCTTTCTTGACCAAAGACTCTGATACAAAACTCAGCTAGTTGGGTTTCCAACTAAAGTCCAACAACTATTAAATAAAGAAACTGGATAGCAGAAAATTGGAAGGCGCAGGTGACTCACTACACACATAGATGGGTATCCAAAGCAGGCAAACTAGTCCTGATAAAAAGTGTGCGACAATCAATCCCTATATATTGGTCTACCATTACAAGCCCACTAAAGCATCATATATTAACGAAGATTAGACAAACTTTCTTCAAATATCTATGGAAGGGCCACAAGGAAGAATGAGTTGTGGCTCTTATATCATGGGAAACACTATCGCACCCTAAGGATATTGGAGGTTGGGTCATAAAACATCTGGAAACATTCACAAAGACACTAGCAGCAAAAGGTACCTAGAAATTAATAAGTTGAGAAGGCTTGTGGCAAGAAATATTATACAGCAAATACATTGCTCTAGCCTCTATTGAGGACTGAATCAAAACCTCTCCAAAATCACATAAAGCGGGTTCAAACTTCTGGAAGGCACCTGTACAAGAAGCACCTCTGATCACAGACTGTTTATGCTGGAAATTAGGAAATGGAGAAAGGGTCAAGCTAGGTACAGACAGTTGGGCAGAGCAAGACTCTGGCTAACAAATGTCAATGCAGCTGGTAAATGCACTCGAAAATCAAACTCTCATCGCCCTTCACCAAGTAGCAAAAGCCCAAGGGAACTCCCCACAAGCATGGCAAACTGCATAGGAATAAGGAATATATGGATTTGAAGGTCAACTGTGGGCACATTACATAACAACTTTGAATAAAGCTTGGGTACAGCTTCGAGCAGAAAAGGACACTTTTTTGGAGAGACAATCCCAAAAGTGGAAGATATAGTGTGCGATTGGGATACAAAGAACATTGTCGTCAAGATTTGGAAATGGACAAAATTATGGAAATCGTAAACCCCTCCAAAGACCACAATGCATGCATGGTTGGCCATAAAAGGGGCAAACCCCACTTGGGATATGCTTAAAAGACGTGGATGGTATGGTCCAAGCAAATCAACAGCTCGGAGACTGTAAAAAGTCATCACAATATTCGCGAGTCAACATTCAAGAAGCAATGGAACAGTAGACAGACCAGGCAGAGGCAGAAGACTCAGGTTTAGTATTTAAGATTATGTGCTCAATTTCGTTGGCAAGAAACGAATGTATTTTTAATGGCAGCTCACCAAACATATATAGGATCTTCTATAAATTGAAGGCAAGTAGAAACCACGGCCCCCCAAACAAGCCTCAAAAAAATCCATGCACCATACATACTTCAGCATTTGATGAAATAAAATACAAAGGGTTTTTTTATGGGTTTTCCCAAGGTTACCAAAGAACCAGTGGGGTGCTCATAACTCCCTTGGGCAGAAAACTATCCTTCAAACTAGGCATTGGTGCAGCAACAAACAACAGGGCCAAATTGACAGCACATTGCTGAACTGTGCATGGGAAACAGGCATCTAGAACCTGGCTGTATATGGTGGTAGAAACAGGAGGGCGCTCATAACTCCGTTGGGCAGAAAACTATCCTTCAAACTAGGCATTGGTGCAGCAACAAACAACAGGACCAAATTGACAGCACATTGCTGGACTGGCAGGGGAAACAGGCATCTAGAACATGGCTGTATATGGTAGACATCATTCATCATGATCGCATCAGGAAAGTAGGAGAAAAGAGTCAACAATTTCATTATATCTCCTTTGCACATATATAGAGAGAGTTCAACAATAAAGCAGATCAGCTAGTAAAAGACATTGCACAGGTAACACCAGGTACATTCTACGTAAAGCACACTATGGATCTCTCTATCCCTAGTGCTCGAGAATTATTTGAAGAAGAGAGCAGAGCCTACATTGTCTTGCAGACAAGAACACGAGACGCAAGATTCTTCACAAAGCTTGGAGAGCAGGTTGCAGTCTGAAATACGCTCAAAAGATCGTTGAAGACGGCAAGCGCGAGAAAGAAGAACTGCAGAAAGCAGAGAACAATTAAAGATTACATGAGCATTTAAAGAATTCGCGAAAGATTCACAAAATTCTTTCTTAAAAAGAAAGTTTGCAAAAGCAGCAGAGGAGAAGCAAGATCAGCCGTAAGATCGGCTCTGTGAACAGATCTGAGCCTTTAATCAAGCTCAGAAAGGACGACGAGCCAGCAGGAAAGGAGAATTTTTTCTTAGCCGTAAGATATGAGCGTGAGCAAGCTCAGCCGTCAGATCAAGAAAAGATTAAGCCACAACTATCAGATCTCATCAAAGAGAGATCGACGGTGAGGAGGCATTGCAGGGATCGGAGAGGAAATTAAAGCGCGAGCAAGTTGTGAGCCCGCAATCACTCAAGATCGTTGATCTTGTCAGATCAACAGATCAACAACGGATATTGATCCCACTACGGACAAGCATCTTCGCTTTGCGGAGATCAACAAAGAGATTAAAGAGTGAGCGAGTTGAGTCTCCGCAATCACTCGTGGTCGTTGATCTTCAAACAAGTGACACGCGTCTAGCGATCTCGTACTCTGGGAGGAAGCCAACAAAAGTTGAGTAAAGCTCCGAAGAGCCAAAGTAGATCCAGACCGTCGATCGAAGTGGACACATGGCAAGAGATCCTACACTTCGGCGATAATCACTTCGGAAGATAGAAGGATACGAGAAGCCAGAACTCCCGAAGCCCGAAGTTCATCTGGACCGTCCATCAATAAGGACACGCGGCGCCAGCACCCTCGCTTCAGAGACTTAGCACTCCGGAAGGTCTTGCGGAGCGAGATCTACCTGAAGTCCCGAAGTAAATCCGAGCCCTTGAAGGTTGTGGACTTAGCACTCCGGAAGGTCTTGCGGAGCGAGATCTACCCGAAGTCCCGAAGTAAATCCGAGCCCTTGAAGGTTGTGGACACGCGTCGACAAATCTGTCACTTCGGAAGATTAACACTTCGGAAGTTTGAAGTGTTGTGCACCTCGGAACACCCAAAGCCCGAAGTTCCGAAGCAAATCTCCACCGTTCAAATCAACAGGCCACGTGGAGCCAGATCTCGTACTTCGGAGATTTGGCACTCCGGAGGATTGCACATATTAGCAAACAGAAACTCTCTAACGCCAGAGTTCCGAAGAAGATCTTGGTCGTTCATTTGCAAAGGCCTAAAGACCGTTGGATTTATCTCTCTCCGAAAAATTCACCACTTCAGCACTTCGCGAGTTTTGTGATTAAAAGCGGTGAAAAATCCCTGAAGCTCGAAGTCCCGAAGTATTTGTGGACCGTTGATCTCGAATCAACGAGGATCGTTGATCCTTGCTATAGGCTAGAAAGGAATATCACCCGAAGCCCCGAAGTAATTGAGGATCGTTGAACTCAACTCAACGAGGACCATCAATCTTTGGAATAAGACCGTTATCCGACCATTCGGCTATTCAGAGGAATTGAGACCTTCAGCGTCGAAACGCCCGAAGACCAGGAGCACCTGGTTCTCACCCCACAGTCACATGAGAAGCTAAACTTCATTTTTTTTCTCTCGAGTAAACTCAGAAAACCCAATTCTGCCATGAGAGGGGCTACAGTTGCCATAGCAGTGGTCATCCCCGTGTTTTTCGACACAGGAAAATAGGTAAGCACGGAAAACTCTAACAATTTTTTTTTTGTTAATTTTTTTTAAGATGGCCACCTCTAGCAATTTAGAACCAACTCAAGGACCGATTCTTCTTGGAAAGAACTATGAGTTTTGGTCTCTTATAATCATATCCTTCTTGCAAGCACAAGAGTGTTGGGATCCAGTGGATCTTGGATATGTGGAACCTGATCCAACACACTTTGTTGCCATGACCAACCAACAAAGAACTGCTCAGGCAACACAAAGGAACAGAGAGAATAAGGCAAAATTTTGGATTCAAAACTCAGTGGATGACTCAATTTTCTCAAAAATCACAGGCGTTGTTACTTCTAAACAAGCCTGGGACATCCTTAAATCAGCCTACCAAGGAAATGATAGGGTCAAAACAGTCAAACTGCAGACCTTGAGGACGCATTTCGAGACTTTAAAAATGACAGAATCTGAAAACATTGATCAGTTGATGACCAGAGTCATGGGAATTGTAAAGCAGATCAGATTGACTGGTGAAGCCATCCCTGATCAACGAATTGTTGAGAAAGTCTTCGAAAGTTTACCAAAGAAATTTGAAATGGTTGTTACATCTATCTTTGAATCCAAGGATCTGTCAAATTTTTCAACGAATAAATTAATGGGCTCTCTATTGACACATGAGACCAAACTACATCTCGAAGATGAGTCAACAGCAAATGCTTTCAAGACTCAATTCTCCTTCAGCAGAGGAAGAGGCAGAGGTAACCGAGGAAGAGGGAGAAGTCCAAGTAACCATCACTCAAGTGAAAGTCACAGACAACATAATCAGAATCAGAATTTCCAAGGTCACAGACAACAGAACCAGAATCAGAACTTCCAGCCTCAAAGAGAGAGAGGGAGAAGATCAAATGACAAATCAAGCATACAATGCTATTACTGTAAGAAGTTTGGGCACTATGAATCTAACTGCCAGAAGAAGCAAGCAAATCAGCTCTCAGGCAAAGCACATACAGTGGATGCAGCAATCACATGACAAGTAACAAAGATTTACTCTCATGTATTGATTCTTCAATTTCATCTGATATTACACTTGGAAATGATTCTTTAGTAAAAGTTCAAGGAAAAGGAGTTGTCCCTATTCTTACTAAACAAAACGTAAAGAAAGACATACACAATCTCTATCATGTTCCAGATCTGACACATAATCTGTTAAGTGTAGGACAACTAATTGAACATGGCTATAAGGTACTTTTTGAAGGAGCATCATGTAGGATATATGACAAAACCCTCGATAGAAAATTGATTTCTAAAATCCACATGACCAAGAATAGAATGTTTCCCCTGACCCTCAGAACTGCAAATCTGATCCAATCATATGCACAAAGTGCATTCACCCCCAATGAAACTATGGTTTGGCATACAAGATTTGGAGATCTACCCTTTCAGAGTCTAAGTCTTCTACAGAAGTACTCCATGGTCAAAGGTCTACTTGTCTTCAAAGAGCAAAATCCCCCATGTGAGTCTTGCATTCTTGGAAAACATAAGAGAACTAGTTTTCCACAATCCTCCACTCAAGCCAAACAACACTTAGAGTTGGTTCACACTAACCTATGTGGACCAATGCAAACAGAGTCAATAGGTGGTAGCGTTTATTTTCTAACATTTATTGATGACTTTAGCAGGAAAATTTGGATCTATTTTCTCAGACACAACTCTGAAACTTTTGCAAAGTTCAAAGAATTCAAAGTTGAAGCTGAAAAACAAAGTGGCAAATATGTAAAATCTCTCATGTCAGATGGAGGAGGAGAATACAACTCCAAAGAATTTGCAAATTTCTGCAAATCACAAGGCATCACCATGCAAACTACAACCAAGTATACTCCACAACAAAATGGAATGGTTGGAAGGAAAAATCAAACAATAATGAACATGGCAATACATTTTGGGCTAAAGCAGTAGCATGCTCAGCTTATCTCCTGAGTAGATCTCCAACCATGAGTCTCAAGATGAAGGTCCCTCAAGAAGCATGGAGTGGGACAAAGCTAAATGTTGCTCATCTCGAGACATTTTGATGCACCACATACGCTCACATACCTTCTGAATTAAGGAAGAAACTGGATGATAGAATTGAGAAATGCATCTTTACTGGCTACAGTGAAACATCAAAAGCTTACAGGCTCTACAATCCAATCTCACAAAAACTAATTCTCAGCAAAGATGTAAAAAAAATTTAAAATCAGTTCTGGAACGAGTCTGAAAATCAGCCAATGGACAGTCAAGATCCATTGTTGTCACATACTGAAGACACAGAGAATTTAAGACAGCAAACGCATCAGCCTGCTCTTCCAAGGCTACAGGTACAAGAACAATCTGAAAGTTCTCAGGATAACTAACTTCCAGCAGAAACTCTTCCTCTGAACTTCCAAATCAGAGAACTCGAAGTTTGAGAGAAATCCATCAACAGTTGGATGACATTGATCAAGACAATGTTTTTGCATTAATGTTATGTCAACCCACATCTTTTAAAGAGGCAGCTAAGAAGTCACATTGGGTTCAAGCCATGAACCAAGATATTGACTTAATTGAGAAGAACAAGACATGGGATCTTGTTGATCTGCCCAGACACAAGAAAAGTATTGGTGTCAAGTGGGTTTACAAAACTAAACTAAATGAAAAGGGACAAATTGAAAAACACAAGGCAAGACTTGTTGCCAAAGGATTCTCACAACAACCAGGTATTGATTATGGTGAAACTTTTGCTCCAATAGCAACGTTGGACACTGTAAGGACTCTCTTAGCCATAAGAGTTCAACACAAATGGAAAGTATACCAGATAGATGTCGAGTCAGCCTTCCTAAATGGTGTCTTAGAAGAAGAGGTGTATGTGGATCAACCACCTGGATTTGAAGTGAGAGGGCAGCCAGCCAAAGTGTATTGGTTGAAGAAAGCCTTGTATGGCTTAAAGCAAACTCCAAGAGCGTGGTACAGTAGAATTAATACTTACCTAATCAAGAGTGGTTTCAACAGAAGCCAAAATGAGCAAACTCTTTACACCAAAACTGATCAACACGGTCAAATTCTAATTGTATGTTTATATGTTGATGACATGATATATACCGACAATCTTGAGTTAACCAGTTTTAAACATGCCATGCAATCTGAGTTTGAGATGACAAATCTTGGCATCATGAAATATTTCTTGGGGATTGAGGTTGACCAATCAACCAAAGACATTGTTGTTTGTCAGCAAAAGTATGCAGCAAACATCTTAAAAGATTTTGCATGGAAGATTGCAATCCGGCAGAATCTCCTATACCCCTAGGCACAAAATTGAGCAAGAAATATGAAGGCCCTACAGTGGACCCTACCCTGTACAAAAGTTTAGTAAGCAGTTTATTGTATCTTACAGCAACTAGGCCTAATATTATGTATGCAACCAGCCTTGTTTCCAGGTTCATGGAATCCTCCAAAGATTCTCACTAGAAGATGGCGAAAAGGATTCTGAGATATGTTGCAGGCACTCTCAATTTTGGCTTATGGTACACTCAGTCTAATGATAGTCATCTCTCTGGTTACACGAACATTGATTTTACAAGAAGCCTAGATGACAAGAAAAGCACCTCAAAACATGTTTTTCACCTAGGCACGAACCTAATTTCATGGGCATCAAAGAAGCAACCTATTGTATCAATTTCTTCTACAGAGGCAGTTTAGTAGGTAGTTTATTGTATCTTACAGCAACTAGGCCTAATATTATGTATGCAACCAGCCTTGTTTCCAGGTTCATGGAATCCTCCAAAGATTCTCACTAGAAGATGGCGAAAAGGATTCTGAGACATGTTGCAGGCACTCTCAATTTTGGCTTATGGTACACTCAGTCTAATGATAGTCATCTCTCTGGTTACACGAACATTGATTTTGCAAGAAGCCTAGATAACAAGAAAAGCACCTCAGGACATGTTTTTCACCTAGGCACAAACCTAATTTCATGGGCATAAAAGAAGCACCCCATTGTATCAATATCTTCTACAGAGGCAAGTATGTCACTGCTACCTCAGCCTCTTGTCAAAAGCTATGTGGCTGAGAAGAATATTGAATGATATGTCACATACAGAAAATGAGCCAACTCCTATCTTCTGTGACAACACCTCAGCAATTTATCAATGCTGATGTTTGTAACTATTGAATTTAAGAGGGAGTGTTAAATATTTGTAACCTCAATAGTATGTGACTACCAACTGTTCTGGCCAGCTATACGAGTTAGTTAAGATCTCTTGTTTTGTTTCTTGATTTTGCTCAAGCCTATTTAGCTCAACTATATGCTCAATACTAAATGCTATGCTCACTTTCTGTGTTTTCCCAATTTCATCTTCTCTATATTATCTTCTTTGCTTCTCATTTTATCATCTTACAGTATGGACAAATCAGAACTGTAACTGCCACATAATTGTTTGTATATGAGTACTCCCCATTTATAACGAAAATGAGTAGACTTTTTTCTTTTGAAAACAAAAAAAAGCTAGGAAAGAAAGCCAAACACCGAAATCGTGGTGGAAATCATTCTCTTCAAGCTGGAAAAGAAAATTCCAAAGGCCAAAAAGGCAAGGCCACTTCAAATATGTCGAGTTTCCCAGTCCTAAAGCTCCAAAATCAGCTACAAAAATGAATGTCATGTATCCATTGCCCACATTATCCACATATTTATTTCTTTTTGTGATCAGGTTGCCGGCGGACGGATCTTCTCAAGAGTCACATGACACAAATCATTCTGTATCCAAATCCCTCCGCTATAAGAAATCGTTTGCCTTATACCCGAAACCGCAAGCACATTCAGCCACCAGCAAAATATCTTGAGAAAACTCATACAAACAGAGATGAACGCACAGGATATACTCATCAAAAAGGGCATGAGTAGCCATGCCCATTGAGAGCTAGAAACCATTTCTCGAGAACTGTTCATAAGAAACAACTTATTTTTTAAGATACGGTTTCCAATCCTCTGAAACAAAAACACCCATAGAAAACGGCACTAAAACCATAGTCCCCAGTCACGTTTCTGGTAACTAGGGCTCTCGGCATTCTTTCTGTTTTGCGCTTATTTTACACTATTGCAATTATTTTAGACTTTAAAAGTGACATGGTTCTGTTTCTTCACTTTCTCTGTTTATGACTATGTATTTTTTCCTTACAGATATAAACTCCATCCTTTCATTCTGTGCATTATCCTGGACTCTAATATCTTCTCTATTGATAAAAACCTCCATTGATCACGGCCTTTTATTAAAGTATCTTATATGTCCATAAATGCCTCCTTTCTCTTTTCTACTTTAAGATTGTCTATTTCAGCGATATAAAATATATATTTTCTGCTATGGAGGATTGGGAGCTACCTTTTGAAGGCAGCTATGTATTTACAATGAGCCTGTGATATATTTCTTAGTTCATTCTGCACTATGTGTTCCATGGATCTAATGTTTATTGTAGTCATTAGTCGGATATTAATTAAAACTTATAGGAAGCCTCTATTATGTACGTGTGCCAGAAAACACCAAACGATAAAAAGACATTTCGAAAGCCCTGTAGACGAAACAATGCTAACCTCAAAGCATTCATGCGACCTACAAAACTTCAATATTTTGAAAAGAAAACAAAAGAACAAATTGGAAACCCTTGCAGATTACTGAAGACGGGCATCTGATTAGTATTACCTTATTAAACATGCATATAGAGAGATTGTGTAAAAATGTACTCCTGCGTTACTTGACTCGCTTCAGCAAAGGAAGGAATGACCATTTCTTCTCAGCGAATCAGAAAAACAGGAGGTTAGTATCTGGACACATTAACACCATGAATGCAATCATAATTTGCAAACTGGCTGCCTGAAATTGTGCCCATATAATATATAGAATCAAACAAACATGTAGCAACACACAGATAGCTCAAAACACACATGCCCTTGGCTGCAGAGAAGGAAAAATAACTCCCTCGTGTTTCAGGGGTTGCACTCCCCTTGTGAACCTCATTCCACCTCGAATGGCCATGGTTTGCATAAGAAATATTTTATATTTATAGCAGATAAAAACCCTAACGAGGCTCCAGAACTTCTAAGGCCTCGGTTTCCAGGGGTTGCTAAAGGCATGGTCCTATCTCACTTGGAAAGTTAGCCCCGACTAAACGAAGTCGCTATCTTCGTTCTTTTCTCAAAACAAAGGCACGTGGGTTATATCTGATATGTTTTAGGGTTTGCCCAAATTGTATGTGGAATTTTTTTAAGCGAGAACACTTTAATCCAGCTTTTCTATGAGAGAAAAGGTTAGAACGTGGAAAGATTATATAGATAATAATTGAAAAATAAAAGCATGGAGAGTTGCTTCAATTGGTTTGGTTTAGAATTAAATGTAGAGTTACTTCAATTGGTTTCGTTTCGTTTAGAATTAAATGTGAGTTTATCATGTTGGTTGTTTGTAGTTGGTTTGACTTCTTATCACTCATATTTGTTGAAAAAAATAATTGAAAAAATAAAATATGATATTAAAAAAAGTTATTTTAATAAAAATAGCATTTTATATATTATTTTTATTTTATAATTATAATATATTTAAAATTATTTGTGAATTGGGTTTATTTTGGGTGGTTGGGAGGAACAATTGTTATCCTCTCCACTTGGGTTAAGTGGGGTTCAATTCCCACAAGTGATATGTTGAGCTCATAACAAGTAAAGATTATAAGGTTTACTCTAGGTACCATCGTCAAAATGAAGGGAAGTATTCTAAGACTTACCCTAGGTACCATCCTCGAAATGAGGGGAAGTACTGGGGGGGTTTCCCGAGCTTTGTAACCTAGAAATAAAACACACACACACATATATATCCATACTTAATGATCCTCATTTCAACAATGGTACTTAGTGTAAAGTAAGCGGTATATACTTAGTGCACCTGACCCTATGGGAATTAAAATGGAGACTTGCACTACACATCGAATTATTAACAACGCCCAAGTAACAATGGCACCAATTGAGAGATTTTTTTAAGAAATGTGAGAGCATGGAGAGGAGAGGCCTAGGGTTTGCAAGGTGGTGATGTTACTAGGGTTTTTTGGGACGGTCTTGATCCTTGTATAAGGTCCTTGTTTACCCTCGTGACAATGACATACAATGTCATCATGCATTATTCAAAGGATTTACTTAATGAGTCCTAGATTTTTCCAGACTTAACTATTTGTCAACGGCAACGTGAGGTATAGGTGGTATAGACACATGAGGCTAGCGTGGAGGGTGGGATTGTTTTCTTGAAAATTAAGTATGGATCAATAATGATAAGGCCCTAAAATGGATATGCCTTTTGGGCAGGGTTCATAGGGGTCTTAAAAGTGCATTAAGGATGCCTAATCATAACAAGGGTTTTGGTAAAGTTATTTTTTGTTGTCCTTCTTCTCCAGTCATTTCTTCATCTTTTGTTGGGCTTGAAACTTCGGCTCAAGAACAAGTATTTGCTCCAAACCTTTCATCATATAGTGAAGATCTTGTGGTAAAATCTTTAGCACCCTTAGGTGGAGGCGAATCTTTGGAGTTTAGGATTGTTCTTGATTTGTTCTTTGAGTCAAGTCTTAAGCCGACTAAACGAAAGGTGGTTCCAAAGAGTTACCTCAAGGGTGTTGGTATAGATGGGAGTCGGAAGCAAAGTAGTGTTGAGCCTCAACTATTGAGAAGTAAGAGGTGTGTGAGGAAGAAAGGGAGCTCAGTTTGATTGGTGTTTGTGGATGACATAAGGATGCATCAAGTGGTAGGGTTAGCATCGTAGGCCCTAGTGGGTGTTTTCAAGGCCGAAGGATGTGTGATAAAAACTCTTAGAGATTATATTAGTTGGGCTTGGGAACAAATTACAAGTTTTCGGCCTCAATTTCATCTCCTTTCCATGGGGTGGGTGGCCTTTGTATTTAAGGATGCTAGATATGTGTCAATGATTCTTTGAAAAATCTAGCAATGGGATTCAACCCCTTTAATTCTAAATAT
Source organism: Picea engelmannii (assembly GCA_009831015.1). Lineage (NCBI taxonomy): Eukaryota > Viridiplantae > Streptophyta > Pinopsida > Pinales > Pinaceae > Picea > Picea engelmannii. Next base: position 437,016 of record ML789338.1, read on the forward strand.
ATGTTCCCCCTTCTTCAATGCAAAAATGGAGAAATCATTAATTGTTCCATTTTGGGTCAAAAACTCCAAGTTACACCTAGAATTTTGGTCTATGGAAGTTTTTCAAGGAAATAGGAAATTCTATTGGTTCATTTATGGAGGTGGATATGAGCTTTATGGTTACAAGTATTATGACCATTGGAAAAATTATGGTCTCTCTAGACCTAAGGGAGGGATTCATTGAGGAAATGATCATTTAAGGGGCCCTATTTCTGATTCCCAAAGTTTGGATTATTTTGGAATTCCTTTCAAAGGTGTTAGATTCCATAGACATGGTCACCTAGTGGTAAATTGTGAGCTTAAAATTCGTAAGAACGTTTGGGTCGAAAAGAGTTTTAATAAGGATGATGGGGTGATGGTTGATGCTAGTTGTAAGGGTTCTTAGGAGGTTGGTATGGCTTAGGAGGTCAAGGGTTCTCAATCGATTTCGAAGGAGGTGGCTTTGAAGATTAGTGGATAAGTACAAATGGCCAAGGAGAGTTTAAAGCCCTTGAGCTCTATGTCCTCCATCATCGAGATATTACCTCTTAAGGAATCTGGTCAGAGTCATTGCAATAGCATGATTCCTTGTTATCAGGTAAGCATAATTTTGATGCCTCTCCTGATTTTTCTTATAATTTAGTTAGTTTAAGGTATGGGAGGGAGTTGGGTATGGTTTCAAGTAGGATAAGTTCCTCAATCTAAGTCTTATTGATGAAAAAGATGATGAAGTATTACCCTCGCCCACTACGAGGGAGATATCTAGTAAGGCAGAAGTGACCTTATCCCCAGTCTCCAATATCCCAAATTCCAATAGCATGTTGAATAATTGGTGTTCTTCCATGGAGAGTGGTTGGGGCACTGAGGGTTCATCTAGGTACTTCCTTAGGTTTAGAATCGTTGGGAAAAAGATAGCAAACCAAGTGGTGGAGGGTGGTTTAGGGATGAATGCTCTCATTGGTCCTTCAAGATCCAAGCAAGGTGGGAAGTCTCTTATGTTTATGGCATGGGAAAAGGCTAAGAAAGAGGTTTTGGTGGGTAAACAACATCTCATAGATGGCATTCTTATAACAACTTATACCCCTGGGAGGTGTGCATCATGAAGTTAATGTCATTGAATTTGTGAGGTTAGGTCACCCCTCAAAGAAATAGGCCTTGTGTAGATTAGTTGATTTGTACAAAGTGGACATTATTTTGTTATAGGAGACTATGGGGGTTGGTAAAAAATGTATCAATGATCTAGCTAAGATTCTTGATCATTGGAGTTTTGCTACTTTGACTCTAATGGTTGTTCTAAGGGATTGATTTCACCTTGGATGAAAGGAGTTATAAAATGTACTAACATATTTTAATTTGATCGGATCGAGGTATTGTTCTTTATGCTCTAAAATATATTATGAAGAGTTTACAGTGCTTAATACATATGGGCCATGTGCAGAATGGGTGGCATATTGGAATAATATTTTTTCTAGAAGTTTTCTCAGACAAAGACTTCTTATTGATGGTGGTGATTTGAATTTATCCTTGGGGAGGTCGAAGATATGGGGCAATGTTGCTAATATAGATGTTCGTATTGAGTACTCCATGAGAAAACTAGAGGATTTGTGTCTATGTGACATAGAGTTGGTGCAGTTGAAGCTCACTTGGAGGAATATGTGCAATGGAGATGGAAGAATAGTGAAGAGGCTTGATCATTTCTTTGTGAGTGATGATTTTGTAGTAGATTCAATGAGGATCGGGCAATGAGTTGGTACAAGTGGTGACATTGACCATATGCCTGCATTTATGGAGATTGCAAAAGTTGGGGAAAAAAACCCACCCTTTAAATTTAATTCAAATTGGATAGCGAATGAAGAATATGTAAAGTTGATTAAGGAGACATTGAATCATTTTGATGTTTCCTCTAGAGAATTTTCAACGTTGCAGTTTTTGAGACATCTAAAGAGTATCAAGAAACTATCTACAAATTGGGCTCATAAGAAAAGGATGAAGGATGGTCAGTGGTTCATTGTGATATCCCCTTCCACTTGATCGTGACGAAGGGTGACTTAGTAGTCTATACAACTCCCATAGGCTATATGTTGGATTTTCAAAGAGTTATGGCTCATGTATGCTCTTTAAATTTTTTGATTAACTATTACTTGAACCATAACTACTGCAACAAACCAAGATCACAAGAAGAATAACCATGCACAAGAACACAATAAGTATCCTGGGAAACCCTTATCAACAAGGGAAGAATACCCAACCAATCCTTTGTTATATTCCTCAAGAGAAAGACCTCCCACACCATCACCAAACCTAGCACACAAGAGGGTGTTGTAATTCTCATAATTTCAGACCATAACTTCTGAAATCATGAGATGGCACACTGATTATTGTGTTTCCTCAATGGGGATTCACCTTTATTTATATAAGACTTGTCACATCAAATGATGTGTCTTTTGGCACAATAGGGTTGACCTCGATAACTCAAAATATAATTAATAATTACCATATTAATTATCTTTTACATTAAGGTGGGGTCGACCTATACCCTTTACATTACAAATAGGGTTACAAGTAAGTCTGACTCTTGAACAATATATCAAGGGATCTCATACACCCACTACTGCTCAACCACTAGGGGCACATCCATAGGGATGTCCATATCTCTATCTCAATGCATCTCACAGGATAACCACATTCACTAGTGCTCAACCACTAGGATCACGTTCACCTGTGCTCATCCATAGGCACGTCCACTCAACAGATCTTCTTTCCCACTACATTACACAGGAGAGCCATCTCGATTTCATCATCTCAACTCTCTGCTCAGAGGAGGCTAATACATCGTCTTCATCTTTGTCTCATGACGATGCACCCAACTCTATGGGAATTCATGCATTCACCTTGTGCTTAGCCACATGCATGTCCAACTCAGCAGATCTCTTTTCTCACTGCGTTACACAGGAGAATCATATGGAGTTCTTCTCAATTCTCTGTAAGGAGGAGGCTATCACTACGTTCCAGCTCTGTCTAAGATAGGAACCACACACCCATCTCAAGGGCTCTCTCTCAGTTCTATGTCCTGGAGGATGTCTCATGCAACTGTAATCATCAACACTCCCTCTCAACCAAGGAGGTAATCTCCACCAAGCTAGTTTCTCACATAAGTACTCGAACTTCGTATTGGCAAGTTGTTTGGTGAAGATATATGCAATCTGCTCATGTGTAGGAAGATATTGCATGTGTATTGTTTTCCTTTGCAACATGTCTATGATATTGTAACACCCTGTTTCCCCCAAATTTGTAATTAATCCTAATACAGGAATTACCATGCTAAAGCATGATGAAAATGTAAATAACATTATGAATTTATATTACAGAACTGCTGAGAGGGGATGTGCAGAAAAAGAGACCA
>ML789338.1:440536-460411 GCA_009831015.1 Picea engelmannii
TTCAAGAGTCATGAAACTCTTACACAATGGAATCGCGATTCGCGATCTCCCGATATAATCAAGGTCGTCCATCTGGGGGACAGATGGCAACCATCCAGAACCGTCGGTGGTAGGTCCCATCGGCATATCGGGAATCGGGATATTGCGAGTCCCGGGTATATATGTTTTGTGTCATCGCAAATGCCGAAACCCTGATGGAAGGTTATACGGCTACAGTCATATGGTAAGTGGTGACATGGACCATGGTATAACCAAGGGGGCTAGCCAGTGTAAAGGCGCATCGAGAGTCCAGGGACTCGTGCACTATGACATTGAGAGGTGCTAAACCCCGACAAGAAGCTGTCGTATGGTCATATAGGAACCAGTCGTGTGAATCAAAGGATTAGCCAAGTGGGGCTGAGGCAACCAAGGGGTGAATAAGTTTTGACACTAGAAACCTTGAATCCCGACATTGAACCCGGGATTGGCACTTCGCTAATGCAGGTTTCTGGAGAATTCCCATTTGTGGGGGATTAACCCCAAAAATTTTAAAATATTGATAGTGGGTGTGTTACAGATATAATGTTATTTTATCTCAACATGTTTCGATCTATCATGAAACACGGGGTTCTTGAAGAGCTTTACACACAACTCTGGTTATTATCATAGAATCCATCTCATGATCAAGTAAATATGTCAGAAGCTTGTGAAGCCACACTACTTCGCACACTCAATGCTATATACTCTACTTTTGTGGTACTCAAAGCCCCAGAGTTTTGTTTCCTGCTGCACCAGGAAACCATGGCAAACTTCACAGTAAGACAACAACCAGATGTGCTCTTTCGGTCCACTGTAATCTCTCCTCGATCTGTATCAACATATTCCTGCAAACTCAAGTTCACACTGGAGTCATATCTTAGGCCATATCCAAAAGTGCCTCGTATATATCTCAATACATGCTTTATTGCTATCCAGTGAGTATGTCTTGGCTGACTCATGGATTGACTAAGCATATTCAATCACATAGCATAGCATATATTAGGTATGGTGTTAACCAGATACATCACTAATCCAATCAGTTGTCGGTACACATGTGGATCAATCTCGTCTTGAATCATCATCATTTATTTTTCATCAAATCCATCACCATCGGTGTAGACATGGATTTGCATTATGTCATACTGAACTTCTTTTAATATCTCCACTGTATATTTTCCTTGATTTAGGAAAAGTCTCATTGGTCCTTTGTCATACTTCTTGTCCCAAAAAGTAGTACATCATACCCAGATTCTTCATCTCGAAATCAGAAGTTGAGGCTTGCTTGTATCCAACAACATGAATTCCTGAATAAGTCATCAAAATCAGGCTCTCGTCACCAACACTGTAATAGTATAGGTTTGGATCAGCAATACTCTTGTTGAAACCCCAAACTCATCAAGAATCCATCTATCTGATGTAGTTTCCAACTCATGGATGGTAGTACAGATGGGACTGCATCGGGCTACTGGATCAATATGTCTCATCATAGTTCAATCCCTCTACTTGTGAGTATCCTTTGACTACAAGTCTTGTTTTGTATTTCTCGACACTTCCATCAGTTGCATGTCTTTCTTCCTCTTGCAGAGTTTGTCAATCCTAGACATTCCTTTTATGGCATATTGCAAAGTCTTCGGTAATATCAATTGGATCAACTGTATCAATGGCTATCTCCCTCTAGACTGTTGAAGAGGAAGAAGGTAATGCCTCTTTTTCTCAATTAGTTTGACTCCTTCTGAGTCAAGTGACTCCCTCTGAAGTCTTGAAGGATAAGTATCTTCCTTTGTTGTTCACCTGCCTGGAACAAGAAAACAAAGGAAAGGAAACAAGACAAGAATATCTCCTAGTGTAGATTCATGAGAACATCTCTAGAAACAAAACATTTTAAGGATTGTTGTCACAGCTACAACACCTACTTGTAATGTAGCAACCTTAGAAATGTAGGTTATAGGCATGATAATTAAAACAATCAAACCTAGAGTCTTCACTTCCAGTGTGTTGTTCTTCTGAATTCACTGATACTTCTTTGGGTCGATGATTGCACCAAGAGTTCCTTCCTCCTGCAAGTACGCTTATGACAATGATGCAAATAATATATATATATATACAAGTGCATACCTGAGAGTGTACACTAATGGAGGTTATGCTTGTTTGTTAATGTCATGATGATCAATGACGTTCCTTGCTTGTTTGCCTTGTAGACACCTATACCACACAAGTCTCTGACGAAATATGCATCAACCTTTACTGTTGCATCTAATTGAGAGCATCACATATTAGTAATTTTGCCCTTCTGTTGGTGGTCTAACTCGCTATGACTTGTTTAAGCTTATCAAGGTCATGTCCATTGTTGACTTTCAACAAAATTCCAAGCACGATGTTGTAGCTATCCTTGTAGCCCTTGTTGCTACTCAACAATGTTACATCTTGACTTCAGATCTGTATTTTAAGGGTTTCAGTCTGGTCTGTAATCAACATCTTCAATGTATTTGGGCAAGTCATCAACATCCTTCTATGTTTGTTGGGATATACATCAGCACCACCATTAAACACTTGCATCAATATATGACATCAAAGGATGGTAGAATGGAGCAATAGGACATCATAGATATAGCTCATAATTTTGACTTGTCCATAGGTCTTTGTATTTTAGTTAGTTTCATTGGTCCACTCTTTTCATCAATATCTTCAAGTGATTATAATTTCCTCTGGAGGAAACTTCTGGGGTAGATGGAACGTCATAGACAAGAGACAACACTGATAAAATCCATCAATTTAGCATTCATTCATGCTTGAGACAACATTAATAAGATCCAAAAAAATAATATTCTTCATGCATGAACTTGTCAACCAGAAATTGCCTCAGAATATCAATCTCCAATAATTTAAAAAAAACTACTAGCTTCAAATTTTTGTAATGCCATTTGTGTATGGCATAAAGGAGCTTGAGATAGGATTTGAGGTCTTCACCAGGAAAGGGTAATGGCCCTCCAAGTCTGTGATCTTGCTACATCAAGAACATGCCTAATGGCCTTCAATTTATTGATCATAAAATTTAGTTTTGCTACTAGCCTTGGCAGATCCTCCTCCTCTTGTAGGTCTGTTGTTTAGGGTACCTGTCATAGGGTTTCTTTTGGTTGTGGCATCCTTATATTTCACCTCAAAACAACCGGATGCTACCTTAGTTGATTTGTAGCCACGGATCTGAAATTTTAGGTTGATTGGTACCTCTGTTTTGGGGCTGCGACAACATTAATTTCATTTCAGAAAAGAATCTGGCCCCTCTTTAAAGGGTCTGTTGTTAGGGTATTGATGCGGCAGCCTTAGTGGCCCTTTTCCTCTGCTTTCTAGGAAGTTGAAACAGAGTTAGGTCAGGGTCTTAGGCATGTGGTTAGTTTTAAGGAGGGTTACCACAGGGTTAACTAGATCTGGCCCCCTTTAATTTTACCACAAAGATGAGGAGGGGTCTGCCTTCTTCCTTTATGCCATAGGAACCTTTCTTGTCGGTTGCGACAGCCTTAGGGGTCTGCGACCAGCTTCTTCTCTACCACAAAAAATTAATTTAGGTCTGGACTTAATCTTTACAATCCAATTAAGATAGGTCTGACCTCCTTCTCTTCATATCTACAACAGAATTTTTGGTTGCCCTTTACCTTCAAATTTCATGTGCAATGATCTTCTTCAAGCATGCTCTGATACCATGTTGGATTTTCAAAGAGCTATGGCTCATGTATCCTCTTTAAATTTTTTGTTTAATTATTACTTGAACCATAACTACTGCAGCAAACCAAGATCACAAGAAGCATAACCATGCATAAGAACACAAGTATCCTAGGAAACCCTTCTCAACAAGGGAAGAAAACCTAGCCAATCCTTTGCTATATTCCTCAAGAGAAAGACCTCCCACACCATCACCAAACCTAGCACACAAGAGGGTGTTGTAATTCTCATAATTTCAAACCACAACTTCTGAAATCATGAGATGACACAATGACAAGTGTGTTTCCTCAATGGGGATTCACCTTTATTTATATAAGACTTGTCACATCAAATGATGTGTCTTTTGGCACAATAGGGACGACCTCAATAACTCAAAATATAATTAATAATTACCATATTAATTATCTTTTATATTAATTATATTTTACATTAATTATCTTTTACATTAAGGTGGGGCCGACCTGTACCCTTTACATTACAAATAGGGTTACAGGTAAGTCTGACTCTTGAACAATATAGCAAGGGATCTCATACACCCACTGGTGCTCAGCCACTAGGGGCACATCCATAGGGATGTCCATATCTCTATCTCACTGCGTCTCACAGGAGAACCACACTCATTAGTGCTCAACCACTAGGATCACATTCACATGTGCTCATCCACAGGCACGTCCACTCAACAAATCTTCTTTCCCACTGCATTACATAGGAGAGTCATCTGGAGTTCATCATCTCAACTCTTTGCTCAAAGGAGGCTAATACATCGTCTTCATCTGTGTCTCATGACGATGCACCCAGCTCTATGGGAATTCACACGTTCACCTTGTGCTCAGCCACAGGTACGTCCAACTCAGCAAATGTCCTTTCTCATTGCGTTACACAGGGGAATCATCTGAAGTTCTTCCCAACTCTCTGTAAGGAGGAGGCTATAACTACGTTCCAACTCTGTCTCAGATAGGAACCACACACCCATCTCAGGGGCTCTCTCTCAGGTATGTGTCCTGGAGGATGTCTCACGTAGTTGTAATCATCAACACTATAGTTAGTAAAGAAAAAGCGAGTCAAGGGGGTTATTTAATGTCACTTAGCTAGGAGAGGTTATGTTTCCAAAGTGACATTTAATTAAAATATAATAAAGTAACTTTTAGATTAATAAGTTACTTAAACATTAGTAAAAGTGACTTTTAATCTCTAAGTGAAAATTAAAAAGGGAACAAGGGTAATGTGGATTTCGTCAAAAGGGGAAAGATCTAGAAGGAATAAGGAAGAAGAATAAAAGGAAGGGTAGTGTTCCACTTTCCTCATTATGATTTGATCTCTTGTTTTGGGGTGCTCTTGAGAGCCAATTTTCATTGGGGTTTTGACAAAACCCTTCCTTTATGGTTTGGTCTTGGTGGTGCAATATCCACCCTAGTTAGACAAGAGGGGAATCCATCTAGGATTTCCATTGGAGCTTCATCTTGTGGTTTATCTTTAGTTTGGAGAAGTAGCGAGTGGCCTTGGAGGTTCGTGGCGCTAGTTTAAGGGGGCGATTTATCTCTTTCTGCGGGGTGGTGGTGGATTTGAGGAGGTCGTGAGGCTTTGAGGTAGGTCGTGAGGTTTCTTGTGCAGGTTGCGAGGACAAGGAGAGGTTGTGGGTTGTCCATGGCAGCCTGTGAGGGTTTCTGGAGTAGGTCAAGAGGCTTTTGGGAGGTTTGTGACACTTGGTAAAGTCGTTGGGATTTCCTTGGGGGAGCCGCACCCATTCCTTGCAGAGTTGTGTGACTAGAAGAAGTCACAGAGGCATTTTGAGGGGGTCGAGTCCTTTTCTTTGGCGGGCTATGTGGACAAGAGGGGTCGTGGGGTACTTGGAGGGGTCGAATTATCTAGGCAGGGGGTGTTTGCAGAGAGATCGTCTTATGGAAGAGACCATGGAATCATTTCCAAGTTTTTGATTGTTCATTGTGTGATTTATTGATGTATTGCATCTATTATAGCAACCATTAGTGATTGTATTGTTGTTTGGGGTTTTCATCCATAATAAAATGCATATATTGTCTCTTCTATTCCATGAGTATTTTGGATGCATGTGATATGTTTCACGAAATGTCAAGGGTTAAAATGCATGCAAAATTTTTGTAAAAAGTTGTTAGCCACCGTAAAATATATGTAATGCAAAGTATTTGACAAAAGTACAGAACGAGATTTAATATAATTTGAAAAACAAACACAATATCTTGGCCCAACTTTATTGGGCATATTACAGTGGTATCAGAGACGGTGATCTTGCCAGCCTGTGATTGCATGAGGTGTTGATGCCCAAAAGCAAGAAAGCTATCACCTACAAAAGAACAAGAGGGCGTGGAGGACAAACCATCCCAGGATCAGAGTCATCAGAGGAGGAGGAAATAAAAGGAGTCATGGGGGACCATAATGAGGACAGGGCCTTATAGATTTTAGAAACCATAGCCAATGGGAAACAACAAATGCAACAAGCCTTGACACAGTTCATTACCAGCATCCAAGTGAATCTAAACCAAGGGGGTTCCATTGAGAACCATGCAGAGGGAAACCACAAAGGAGGTAGGACTTGTGTAGAGGGTAGAAATACCCACATTCCCGCTCAGAGGCAAAAGGATGCCTAGGCCCTTATTACCATAGTTCCTTGAAGAGAAGCCTATAGGAGCACATGAGCACCAGGGTGAGGAGTTTAATTTTTCCACTTACTTAAGGGAGTATCGAGCGTTAGGGGAAGAGATCCAGGGAAATTTGTCTTGTCGGGAATTTTGCAACATCAAGTAAAGGAACGGGCCCAGGGAGTGGAACAAAGTAACACAAAACCAACAAAACTTTGATCTCATGCCCAAGGTGGGGAAATTGTCCATTTCACCTTTTGATGGGCCTGCCAGGAGCACATCCTGAGCTTAGTGATCCAGATTTAGGTGCGGAACGAACTGATTAACAGACTGAATACAATAAACACAGAGATATGAAGAATAACACAAATATTCAGTAAACAATATCTTCTATTAAATAATGAAATAGGCTGAAACTGTAAAACTGCAGAATTGAAACACTTGCTCGAATGGAGGTAGTTATCTCCGAGAAGAGATGTGGCTACTACACACATCCATCTGAGCAGAATGGATTACAATGAGGCTCCAACAGCCCATTTGATATTACTCATGAATGCCAAAACCCTAGACATATAAAACCTAACCCTAGAAGGTGAAATGTCAAGAATCATGTGGGCCCTATGGGTAAGTTGGTGTAATCTGGTACCTCAACTTCCAAGGGTCGTAAATTTTGCATACGACCTCCATTTTAGGCGCGTGATAGCCCGTTGGAAAGGTCTTTCAGATAACTACACATTTTTCCATCAAACTCTGACCCTGTTTATAGTTTGACTATGGCGAGCCAAAAAAAACAATGTTTAGGGCCCCAAAACGGCCCTGGAAGTACAACAAGATATGTTGACATAAAAACATACACAATAAGCTAGTTGGATTAGGTGAGAGGCCACTCGTATCCACCGGGAGCATGTGTGGGGCTTCATACAACCCCATAAGTGTATAACTCATAATTACAAAGCAATACAAAAAAATGTGTTGAACAAGAAACGGACATGAGGAGCCAATTGGAATAGGTGGGTGGCCACCAATATCCACCTGGATTAATCATCCCCCTTAGGAAGAAATGGTCTCTGTTGCATTGAGTTCCCCCATCAGGTGAGAAAACTTCTGTTGGATTTGGACCTCGGTGAGTCACTTGCCTTGGTGTAGGAGTTGTCATGCCTTGACGACTCAATAAAGTTGGATCCGTTGTTGGCGAGTGCCCTTGACCTGTGTGTCTACTATCTAATCAATGGATGTTTGTTCCATGCAGTCAGGGTTGAGCTCTGTTGGTGTCAGTTGTTCTGCAATCTCAGAGGTTTCCAATAATGGGGGGAAATATGGCTGAAGGACGTCCACATTGAATATTGGATGCAAACCAAGGAAGGGTGGAGTGTTGACCTCAAAAGCATTGCTACCTGTTATCACTCCAAGAAACTCCTTAGGGTTGTAGGCTAAGAATGCTTGGTAACTTAAGAAATTATAAATAATCAAAGTGTGGATCAATGGGATAACTGAGGATGGATAAGAAAGAAGATAACCTATCATGCCTCTAAATAAACCAGTGCTTCGAGAAACTAGATATCAGTTATAGCAAAAATAATCAAGATATGAAGAATGACATTCAAGATAAACAAGTACAAATCTGCAGGGTCATACAAGAATGTAAGAAGATCTAATTCGTATTCATGATTTATATCAGAAGATGAAAGTTCTGAACAACTGAGCTGAATAGAACTAAATATAGAATAGTAGAAAATGTGGATAGACTGATATATAATGACCAAAGGAAACTGTGATTCATATAGCAAAATAATGCCCAAGTTACATAGCCAAAAAGTTTCTCCAGAATTGAACCCCTTCATTCATCTTCCTTCTGTAGCTTTATAGCTTTACAAATTAGTTATCAGATCCTAAAACTATGGATCTGAATTTCTAGAAATAGTAAACAAACAGTATTTACAAAGGAATAGGAATAGATCCCCAAAATAAGGTAAATCTTTATCTGCTGGCCCTCAAAATGTGGTTGAAATCTGATGATGTGTAGCTCAACCTCCCAAGGCTCTCTGGTTTGATAATCTGATAATGAAATTCAAATTATGTGATGTGGCTCCCAAAACCCTGAAATTCTGCCTCTTTTAAAGATGGTAAATGACATTTGTACACCTTTTCTTCTCTTCATTTTCCAAAAGTGGTTGATTAGATAGATTTGATAATTCATTAATAAAGCCTTAGAAGAGGTTTCAATTCATTCTCATGCAAAAATTTACGATCTGGGCAAAAATTCGGCTATTCTGGCCGTGATAGGCTTTCACCAGCTAATTTACCCGAAAATTCGCTCCTTAGCTGGTGAAAGGCGGAGCTTTCACCAGCTAACTAGCAAAATTCAAGACGGGTTAGCTGGTGAAAGCGCAGATTTTTTTAAAATCAAATTTCTCAGTCATGGAGAGTTCGTTTTGCATGCTTAAATAGTCGATCGACATCTACAAATCCTAAGCTTTCCAATGGTGCTTTCAAATCTGCATTTGGATCCCGGGAAGCTAGTCAAATGTTCCCTACAATATTAGGCATCATTCTTTCAAAAATGCCAGTGCATTTTTTATCGCTAACATCTGGCTCCAACTGGGATGGAGACCTCCCTGCGAGGTCTCCAAGAACCTGGCACACCCTGTGCCTTTAATATTTGGCATGGAGTCATTCAGCCTTTACAATTTATCATCTGGCTATTTTCCAAAGTTTGTTGTTGTCTTTCCCAATCTTCTTTATATGTAGCATGTCTGCTTCAAACTCCCCTGGAAATGTCGTTTGCACATTGACATGGCATCTGTTGTGGCAATATCTTCATTAAAAAATGTTGGACATAGGCAGGATGGTGAGATATGTAACCATGGTTTTGAAATTCCAGGATAACTTCAACCTTGAAATGAGAGTATTGCTGGCATCTTGAAGTCTTTGACTTTTCATTTTCCAACAGCTTCAGATACAAAACATTTGTCTTGAGATGCCTTGGTGTGTTGAACCAAACACTTTACCCTGCTCGATACTCCAAACTCGATTTGCTCCAACATAATTTTCCAAAAATTTCTTTATGTAGTTTCACCAGCTAATTCACCTTACGATCTGCTAGTTAGCTGGTGAAAGTTCTGCTTTTCACCAGCTAACTGGTTATAATTTTGCTCTTTGCGCTGGTGAAAGCTCTGTCTTTGGCCAAAAGAAACCTTTCATATTCAAAACTGTTGTTCACCAAAAACTTAGTGTTCTTTTAATTTAACTTCCTACAAATTTACAACAACCTATCATTCTTGAGCCACTGTCATATCTGCAAACAAAATATCTACTAGAACTTTCCAAACAGAATGAAATCGAGGACAACAAAAGGATGTTTCCTTCACTGCAGGAAGAAAAGAAGCATATGCTCTGGTGTGAATAGGTCAATTAGATTGCATGCAGAAGTGTAATGAACCAACTCATAGGACTGGGGCCACAAGCTTCAACAAGAACTTTGTATGTCGTCGTCGATATTGTATATCCATATACAAAAAGAAACAAATACTAGAATGCAACACTGCCCCATATGCATAGATGTTGTATCCATGTGAAATAACCGATGGCCAGTGCTACTACATTTATCTCAAGTGTATCGTTGTGATCAGTATTTGCTTCATCCCTTGTCTCAGCAAATTGCATGCAAATCCAATATTGATGGCAGTTTCCAATTTATCTCCAGTCAAAACCCAAATCTTAATACTAGCCTGTTCTAGCTTGTCAATGCGCTGAGGAACCCCTTTCTACAGTTTGTCTCGGCATCAGTTGCACCAACAAGAATCAATTCCCTTTCAATTTTATACGCCATCTGTCAAACTATCCAGAATGCAGTTGCACTTCATCAAATCTGCCTCGTGCACATCTTTTGCCTGCAAAATCGGGCATCTAGACTCGGTGTTTGTATGCAAACTTGTAACTGAATATCCAAAAAAGGGAGAACGCCATCTGCCAAACTATCCAGAATGCAACTATACTTCATCAAATCCGCCGCGTGCACATCTTCTGCCTACAAAATCGGGCATCTTCAATCCCCACTCTCCAGAACACCTTTGGATCAATAAGGCAGTTGTTCAAAGCATTAACAATTGAAAATGACAATCGCAGAAAACTACACAACGTTGCAATTGATTTTAGTTGTGCAACAACATCTTTCTCCTTTTCCAATTGACTTATCCACATCTACACAGGTTGGTGTATTTGTATACCAAAGGCAACAAGAATATCTTCCCTATTGTTTGAGGTAACAACTAGACTCAGACCCTCGTTGGCAAGTGGCACTCGTCCTTGTACAGTGGTTACCACAGACCAAACAAGTGTAGACATATTCAAAACCATGGTCTCTGACACACCACTCTTGTTATCACCACCACCTACAATATACCAATTTTCAGCAATCGCGACACCTGCATGCCCAGCTCGGGGGGTGGGCAAAGTGCCTTGCATTTTTGGCCGTGACCATTCCATACTCTGCAAGTCGAGGACATGAAGATCATTGAAACAGGTGGAATGAGAGTCGCCACCAAAAATCAAAAGATATCGATTTGTGTGTACTGTAGCAGTGTGATCAGACCATGGTGATGGAGGCGTACCCACAGCTTCTATAGCATCCCAAGTAATTGTTTCCAAGTCGAATCTGCCAAGTACTCGGATCTGCCCGCAACCACAGTAACGGAGATTCTAATCCTGTTCGTGAGTCTAAAGTTGATGCAATTTCTCCATTAAATATGGTCTGGTTCCTTTCTATTTCCGGGATATATGGCTGTATGTTTGCAGATCTATCAACTTGATGTAGCTGGTGTGATCTACACTATTTACTTGAAGAACGAAAAATCCTGAGAGCAGATCCAGTTATTCAGGAGTAATAGCATTTTAACTAGATCTAGTAGTCGGCCTTTAAAACCCCATATCCACCATACCTGCAGAGCTGTAATATTTGGCACATTCACCAGCGCATAAAGATTCCAACCATGTTGATCTGAACTTTCCCTTTGACAACTGTAGTTTCATCTTGGGCATTTGGTTTTAGAGCTAGGCTTTGTATTGAATGCACTTGACATGCAAATTGATAGACTTTGATTGACTTGACTGTGATATGGCTCAGATTTGTTATAGCTTATACTTAGGACTAAAATACACAAGCACACACCATAATATTAGAGAAATTTGCTAAAATATGAAAAGCATTAGAAGTTAGGGTTTACAGGAAATACCGACAAAGTTTTGGAATGCAGGTCAGAGCAATCAATGGAAGCTTGGTCTACAGATATTTGGAGACAAAACACTGGCCAAACATATTTAGAAATGGGCATATTGAATGGAACTTTGAGGAGATACTCCAAAAATACCAGTGCATTTTTATGACTGATCCTATACGACTGCTCCTCTGCAAACCTGTAACCTGTCGGTAGTCTACTCTGATTATTTATGAGCTCAACAACTGAAAATATCTAGTTGTTCGTATGGCGAACTTATTCTTTTGCCTATTCCTACAATAACACTTTGCATTGCTTCTTAATCAAGTAAACTCATGCTTCCAATGAAGCCATGTAATAAATTTATTTGCTGACAAAATTCTTGATCTTGATCCCAAAAATAAAAGAATGCGTAGCCAACAGAGATGTGTTCCGAAAAAATGATAGAAACAACCTTCATCTGACAAGAGTATCCTGATCTTTATACTGCTCAATGATTCCAGAAAATTGACAATAGGATCAATAAAATAGTAAAGGAATACCTCTTCAAGCTTTTGTTCTGACTGTAAACAAAAATGATGTGGCTAGCTGTCCTCCTTGATCTCAATGATGTATGTGAACTGCTCAACCTTTGTCGGAGAAAAACGCAAGCTCAACAGATGATCTGAACCTTTCTGCTCTCTTGCACCATACCTCTGTAATCTGATTTCATCAAGATGATATGTTGGCTTGACACAACAAACAATTTCCTTTACAATAATCATATCTTTGTGGGATATATCAATACTAGAAAGATCTTCAACAGATTCACGACAAGCATCAATAACAACATGCACATTCTTTTGATCATCTCTATGTTGAAAAGAAGAGCTAGATGAAATTTGAATAAAAAATAAGTCTTCACAAACCTTATCATTTCCTTTATCATCACCGTATTGGTCGAATATAGGAGGATCAAGATAAGATCCTAATGACAGAAATGAAGCTTCTTGAATAGCAGGATCAACAATAACATCATGAAACAGATTTGGAAAAACCTCACCTCGTTCCTCATCATAATTTGAAATAGAATATTCATAAGGAGAAAGAATATCTTTCTGGTGTTCAAACTGAAGATTAGGCAGTCCCTGCAAATTTTGTTCCTCGTGGTTATTGCAATTTCCCTTGGTCTGCAAATCTAGAAGATGTGGGCTGCCCTCAACATCTATTGTTGCTCCAATACTTTCACCTGTTGAACTTTCAATCTGCTCATCATCTTTCAATTTTTCAAAGGAGGCAATATGATCTTGATAACAATCTAAGATAGTGGATGTATTTGGTGTACTGTTTAAAGCATCTATACTATGGCCATCATCCTGTAGATAATCAACATCTTGGTCATGATGAGAAGCATCTCCCGCTGTAGCATATTTCACATAACTATCTGATTTCTTATTCAACAAATTGAAATCATGACAACATTCAGGATAGAGAAGGTCATCTGAAAAATGGTCTTTACAAAACACATGGAATGCAACATGAAAATCAGCCAAAGAGCAGACACTTGCACTTGGAAGAGATCGACACCAGTCAAGAGCAATCCCTTCTAATGAAAATTTGAACAACTTAATTTGAACATCCTCATGTATAATTTCAAGCCGGTCAATAAAGTCACGGAAATCCAGCAAATGTTCAGCTGGTACTTCCCACTTCTCTCCACGAAATCTGGGAATACTACGTTCCCATTCATCTCTAGTAGGTACTGGATGAGGGTAACCAGAAATACTTGAGAAATTGCAGAACACATACCTCTTTGCTAAGATCTGATTCATTTATATACCAGTGGAGTCGCCAACAGATCCGTCCTTCATGGAGTCGCCAGATAGATGATTACAACCAAATGATGTCCAAGCTTTGTCTATCATCAAAGCTATATCTTGTCGTCTCCCAAGGAAGCTGGGCTTCGATCTCCTCTCCCCGGCAACGGCGCCAATTTGTTATCACTCCAAGAAACTCCTTAGGGTTGTAGGCTAAGAATGCTTGGTAACTTAAGAAATTATAAATAATCAAAGTGTGGATCAATGGGATAACTGAGGATGGCTAAGCAAGAAGATAACATATCATGCCTCTAAATAAACCAGTGCTTCGAGAAACTAGATATCAGTTACAACAAAAATAATCAAGATATGAAGAATGGCATTCAAGATAACCAAGTACAAATCTGCAGGGTCATACAAGAATGTAAGAAGATCTAATTCGTATTCATGAGTTATATCAGAAGATGACAGTTCTGAACAACTGAGTTGAATAGAACTAAATACATAATAGTGGAAAATGTGGACAGACTGATATATAATGACCAAAGGAAACTGTGATTCATATAGAAAAATAATGCCCAAGTTACATAGCCAAAAAGTGTCTCCAGAATTGAACCCCTTCATTCATCTTCCTTTTGTAGCTTTATAGCTTTACAAATTAGTTATCAGATCCTAAAACTATGGATCTGAATTTCTAGAAATAGTAAACAAACAGTATTTACAAAGGAATAGGAATAGATCCTCAAAATAAGGTAAATCTTTATCTGTTGGCCCTCAAAATGTGGTTGAAATCTGATGATGTGTAGCTCAGCCTCCCAAGGCTCTCTGGTTTGATAATCTGATAATGAAATTCGAATTATGTGATGTGGCTCCCAAAACCCTGAAATTCTGCCTCTTTTAAAGATGGTAAATGACATTTGTACACCTTTTCTTCTCTTCATTTTCCAAAAGTGGCTGATTAGATAGATTTGATAATTCATTAATAAATCCTTAGAAGAGGTTTCAATTCATTCTCATGCAAAAATTTACGATCTGGGCAAAAATTCGGCTATTCTGGCCGTGACAGGCTTTCACCAGCTAATTTACCCGAAAATCCGCTCCTTAGCTGGTGAAAGGTGGAGCTTTCGCCAGCTAACTAGCAAAATTCAAGACGGGTTAGCTGGTGAAAGCACAAATTTTTTAAAAATCAAATTTCTCAGTCATGGAGAATCCGTTTTAAGACATCTACAAATCCTAAGCTTTCCAATGGTGCTTTCAAATCTGCATTTGGAGCCCGGGAAGCTAGTCAAATGTTCCCTACAAGATTAGGCATCATTCTTTCAAAAATGCCAGTGCATTTTTTATCGCTAACACTACCCATGGCCTTAGTGATAGTGTAATACCCATAACGAAGTAGGAGAAGCTTCCGATGGGGCCCGCTGAGACACTCCTTCTGCAAATGTAACCATACTTTTTCGTCAACCTGAAATTGGTGTGGTACCCTGTGTTGATCATGGCGCTGCTTGTACTTAGCATTGGATTTCTGCAAAATCTCCTGGACCTGTTGGCGGATGTGTTGAATCCTCTCAATGAATCTGGTGGCTTTGTCGATTGTAGACTGATCAGGGGAAGACTCTATTTGTGCGGTGGCAAGAGAAAGTGCAATATCAATGGGTCCCAAGGGTTGGAATCCCACACCCACCTGAAATGGGCTATGGCTGGTGGAACTATGGAGAGCCATGTTGTAACTGTGTTGGACATATGGGAGACTCTCGTCCCATGTACGTGGATGCTTAGAATTGTACATGCGCAGGATGTGCACAATAATCCGATTGACGACCTATGTTTGGCCATCGGTTTGGGGGTGGAAATCAGTGGATTTTGTGAGCTTGGTGTCCAACAGAGACCAGAGACTCTACAAAATGGTGCTGAGGAACCTGTTGTCTCGATCAAAGATGATGGTCTGTGGGATCCCAAAGTGGACCCACACTCGTTCGAAGAAGAGCTTGGCAGTATCTGCCGCTGTGACATTCTTCTTACAGGCCGTGAGGATGGCCATCTTCGAAAACCGATCAACGACCACAAACACACAGTCATTTCCTTTCTTGGTGGTCCATTGAGATGGATTCCCAAGGATTCTCGGGAATAGGAAGAGGGGTGTATAAACCTTGCTTCTTGATGGCGGGCTTGGCAATGGCACAAGCAGTGCAAGATCTGATATATTTGTTGACGTCCTGTCGAAGTTTTGGCCAATAAAAATGTTTCTGAAGAACGACCACAGTTTTTTCTACGCCAAAATGTCCTGCCACTCAACTGTAGTGGGCTTCCCAAATCAACTTTGCACGCTCACTTGTAGAAACATAGAGATGGCCCAGGTGGCATAAGAGTATGTCATGAATGTGAAAATCAGTGGCAGTTGTGCATGTACCCAAGAGTTGATATGTGGTGGTGAAGTCTGGATCTTGCTGATAAAG
The DNA here is from genome assembly GCA_009831015.1 of Picea engelmannii. Lineage (NCBI taxonomy): Eukaryota > Viridiplantae > Streptophyta > Pinopsida > Pinales > Pinaceae > Picea > Picea engelmannii. The sequence continues at coordinate 456,349 of ML789338.1, forward strand.
TTGGGGCCACTCAGATGCTTCATGTCCACATGAAGGGACCACAGTGGTGAGCGCATCCACATGAGGCCCACTAAGGCAGTGAGCGACACGATTGGAGATACTTGTCTTATACTTGATGTTGAGATGTAATTGTTGCAGGTAGGTGGACCACTTCTAATGACACTCGTTTTGCAATTTCCCCTGTGTCTGTATGAACTGCAGAGGCTTGTGATCAATGTGTATGATCGTCTCTTTCCCCATAATGTAATGTTTCCATTGACAACAGGCTTGTAGAATGGAATACATTTCCTTGTCATAGGTGAGGTATTTCCGGACAGTATCGTAGAGTGTCTCACTATGGTATGCCACCGGATGCTCCTGATGAGTGAGAATTGCGCCCACAACATAGTCAGATGCATCCATCTCAATCTTGAATGGTTGATGCAGATCGGGCACGGATATTATTGGAGCTGAGAACAAGCGATGCTTCAGATCATCAAATGCTCATTGTTTCTCCTTCCCCCACATGAACTTGGCCCTGCCACCACCCTTGGTCACCTAGCCGAGGGCCCATGCAATATGGGAGAATCCCAACACGAATTGTCGGTAGAAGTTGGCTAGTCCCAAAAAGCTCTGAAGCTCGGTCAGTGTGGTCGGGGCTGGCCAGTCACGGATGACTTGGATCTTAGCTGGGTCAAAATGTACCCCATGCTCATCAACAATGTAGCCCAAGTATTGGACTTTGTTCATGCCAAAAGAGCATTTTTCCAAGTTGGCATAAAGCTTGTGTTGTTGCAGAGTGCTCAAAACCTGTTGAATATGTCGCATGTGCTCCTCCCACGTTCTACTGAAGATGAGGATGTCATCCAAATATACTACCGCAAAGGAGTTGGTGAAGGGTCCCAATACATCATCCATTAACCTCATGAAAGTGGTCGATGCATTTGTTAAGCCAAAGGGCATGACTAGCCATTCGTAAAGACCTTCTTTAGACTTGAAGGTTGTCTTCCATACATCAGTTCGTTCGATAAGAACCTGGTGGTAGCCAGACTTTAGGTCAATCTTGTTGAAGAACTTTTCTCCCTTGAGTTGGTGAAGAAAGTCATCAATCCTGGGAATGGGGTAGCAGTTCCTGACTATGATTTTGTTTAAGGCTCTGTAATCAATGTAGAGTCACCAAGTCCCATCCTTCTTCTGCACTAATACAATCGGGCTTCCGCAAGGGGAGGAGTTGGGCCTAATGTGCCCCTTTTGAAGAAGCTCTTGGATTTGACGCCTGATTTTGTCATTCTCCATCAACGAGCGTCGATAGATTGGTCCATTAGGTAGAAGCGCGTCAGGGGTCAGATCAATTGGATGCTTGACTTGGCAGTGTGTCGGTACCCTTGTAGGTGAGGCAAATGTGTCTCTGTATTCTTCCATGACCCCGTCCACTTGCTTCTGCTGCAAAGAGAGGCGTTGTGTAGAGGCCACAGATGTGGTGGCGACCTTCTGCTTACTGTGAGCACGGATCACAAAGAAGAAGAACTTCTCGGTCCGTGAGATGACCTTACTGCATTCCTTAGCATAGATTAAAGAAATAATAGTAGGCGACACTACTTCTGGGATCATGTACAATTGTCTACCCAAAGTAATAATAACATTGCGGGGTTTAGAGTCATACACATCATGACGCTTCCATAAATATGGTTGTCCTAAAAGAACATCACAAACTTCAAGGGGAGCAATATCACACAGTACCTCATCTTTGAAAGGCTTGATGTCGTAGGGCAGACGACATTGTTGGCTGACACAAATATCTCTTCCTTGGCGAAGTCAGTCGATGGTGTAGGGTTGCAGGTGTGGTGTCGTTGGCAGGTCTAGTCGCTTGACGACCTCTGTTGAAATCAGGTTCTTCTGACTACCGCTGTCGACAATGAAATGAATCAGAGCCCCCTTGACCCACATCTGCGAGTGAAAGAGGCGTTCCCCTTCCTCTGGTTCTTCTGGTTCGCTTGGCCGAACTTTGGTGGTAGAAACAGTGGCGTTGGGTTCAACATCGATAATCCTCTTCCCTCCTTCAGGATTTGACTCGGAATCATAATCGACCTCTAACTCGAAATCCTTTAGCTCGACCATGAGGGACTGCTTGGAGCAACATTCTTCGGTGTTGTGCCAAAGAATTTTATGGTACTCACACCATTTTTCTATGTCCTTCTTCGCCTTCTCATTTCCCTTCTTATGTTGAAGGTTGGACGGGTTGTCCCGAGGGCGGCCATATTGACTTGGTCCCTTGCTGTGTGGGTTGGCGTTGCCTTTGCCCTGCTTCGGTTGTGAGGGGTTTGTAGATCCAAACTCTCGTCATTTCTGCTTAAATTTCTACTTGATCTTGACAACGTATCTATAAGTCGTGCCCAATGAGGTGATGTCCAGGAACTCCATTTTTGTTTGAATGTACTATGCAAACAACCGTGGTATTTGAGCACCAGATGACGCTCAGAGTCTTTGATACCCAATTTGGTGTGTAGAGTATGGAAAATATTGATGAAATCTGGTACTGTCTAGTCCCTTTGTTGACATAGGGTGGTCCATCTGGTGTACTGGTCATTATAGCTTCCAATAGGGTAGTATTGTTCTTTAATGGCATCCTGGAAGGAATCCCATGTAGGGGCCACCACAAACATTGTAGATTCATCCACGATCCTTTTCTCAACGTAAGGATCCCACCAATCTTTAACATGAGGAACGACCTTGAGGAGTGCAAAAGTGATCTTTTCCCTATCGGAAAAATTGTGGACTGAAAAATTTCCTTCAAGCAGATTCTACCATTTATCTACAACATCTGCATCTATCAGTCCTTCAAATAATGGAATATCAAAATTTACCTGCACCTTGAAGGGGGTTACATGGTCGCTTGATGAAGATGCTTCTCCTATGGGCAAACATCGAAGGATTTGTGTGAAGTTGTCCATCATTTCGTTCCTTTGTCGCGCGAGGGCTTCCTTGAGCAACATTTTAATAGGATCTCCCACTCCATCATCTTTCTTTTCGTCCCCCATGGGTTGTTGTCGGGCTCGAAGCAACCGATCTTGTAATGACTCGATTGGTTCAAGTCCCAACTTCTTGTACCCAGATCTTGTCGGGGACATGCACGAAGAAAAATAAATGAAGAGCAAACCGCTCTGATACCGTTGATCCAGATTTAGGAGCGGAACAAATTGATTAACATACTGAATACAATAAACATAGAGATATGAAGAATACCACAAATATCCAGGGAACGATATCTTCTATTAAATAATGAAATAGGCTGAAACTGTAAAACTGCAGAACCGAAACACTTGCTAGAATGGTTGTAGCTATCTCTGAGAAGAGATGTGGCTGGTACACGCATCCGTCTGAGCAGAATGGATTACAATGAGGCTCAAGAGGCCTTTTTGATATTACTTATGAATTCCAAAACCCTAGACATCCAAAAACCTAACCCTAGAAGGTGAAACGCCAAAAGTCATGTGGGCCCTGTTGACCGCTCATTTAGCACGGAGGTCAACTCATATATAATGAAGATTATCTATGTCGAAGACAGCAGGGTTCTACTGGGTGTTTTTAAACACCAGCACTTAAAATTTTTGTAAACGGGATGTCCGCACCCCTGCGAGGGTAATAATGTAATAATGTCTGCATGGATCATAGTTAGGTCAGGTACCTTGGATGTTGGCATCAGAGGAGTTCCTTGCATCGAGTTTTTTTAATCTCAGGGGATTAATGCGGCCTAACTAGTCGGGTTAATTTTCCGGAGTTTTTTTTCCTCCCAGACTTGCCTCCAAAGTGGTGGAAGGCGCTCTGATGTTCACGTACAATGAGTAACCTTGTAGGATTATTGTAAATGACCATGCTAGGCAGTGTCTTGAGTCTTGCGGGATTCCGTTGAGTCTAAGTAAGTTTTTTTTTTAATTAATTATTTATTTAATTAATTAATTATTTTTGAGCTTAATATTGTAAAAACTTCGTCTTTGGGAGAAAGATAGGGGTATTTGTGCTCAAAATGAATGGAATAGCACTCCCTACACCCACTGGCCAAGTTTCAGCTCAGTCGGACTATTTT
>ML789339.1:18664-29443 GCA_009831015.1 Picea engelmannii
GATTACCTAACAGAGTAGCCAAATACTTCAAAGGGGTAGGAATCAACAAGGAAATGTGCCAATGATTTTTGAAAGAAGACCATCAACACCCTGATTGGAAAAAGGGGATCCCTAGGAACTATATCAAGGACGAATATCATCCAATGATTACTAGTCTTCAACAATTCCTCACTTGTGAGGGAAGGTATGCTGTTACCTTCATATATCACATTAGGCTTCTATTACACTTTGAAGGAGACCCTGAAATTGATTTCCCATATTTTCTATGGATGAGTTTGAACAAAATGGTAAGAGGTGTCAAGTCCCTATCCAAAACAGAGAAGACTAGCATTTACCATCAAGGTCTTATTAAAATGTTAGTTTTACATGAAATTAGGAAGCAGAGGATCAGTTGGAAAATCCTTATCACTTAACACCTTCCCATAGAAAACAAACCTGTGGAGGAATCCCAACATGCTCCAAGGAAAATAAGGAAACTCAAAAGAAAAAGGGCAAGAAGGATAATGCAGCTTCAACATCATCCAAGACAATGAGCCAACATGAAAAAGATAGTAAACAAGCAGGGCCCTCTTCAACAGTCAATAAAACTTTTAAAAGTCAAGAATCAAAAGGTAAAACCAAATTAGTAGAGGAGACTTCAATAGTCACACTTAAGGAGAAGGGCCATAAGACAAAAATTGTAAGAAAAGGGAAGAACAACTCAAAAAAAGAAGTGAACAGTCTATAGAGCAATCCCCTGTAACCATTCCACAAATAGAAAAGAAGAAAAGGAAGCCTGTGAGCATCCCTGATCCAGTACCTCCTTGTAAAATAACCACAAGGAGCATGGCCAAGAGAGGAAAGGCAGTAGTGATTCCTCATACACAGGAAGATCCAATTGATCTTACCTCCCCTTCTGAAGACTTATCAGTCCAGGATGACATCCCTAGTTTGACTAAGTAACAAGCTACTATTACTCTATGTGGGATGAGGGAGGAAGTGGATGAAAGAGAATGCATCCAACCAATATTAATGGAGTCAACAAGGACCTTAACAAGGGAACATATGAAGAAAAAGATTGGAGAACTGCAAAAACAAAAATCAGGAACTCAAACAAGAAGTGAAAGAATACCAACTATTGGACAGGTATATCAAAAAGGAAAATGAGCAATTGAAAGCAACCAGACAACAACTTCAAGATGACCATGAAGAGAATTCTAATAAGCTCAAGAAGGTACTATGAATCCTACAATACATTAGGGTCATCAAAAGGGAGCTAAAAGAGGAAGCCTCAACCATCAACATCATTGATCCACAAAAGTAAAAATTGCAGTCTCAAGTTTTGAAAAATTTTGGGTTTTGTTTTCAGTTGCATGAGGGCATGCAATGGTTTTGGCATGGGGGAATTTTGAGCCTCTAAATTGACATCCCCACTACCCTATTTTACTCCTCATCTATACCTTTTTGGCTTACCTAAGCTTGGGTAATGACAAAGAATACTACCATTAGCCATTGATAAGGTCATGATGTAAAGTATAATTAATTCATGCATTTTTGTGGTTTATTGAGCTAGGAGATTAAATGTTTCATGTAATAATGCTTCAATTTGCCATGAATAATCTTTGATCTCTAGATAAATCCAGCCTTCCTGTACCAACTCAACTATCCGGTACTTGTGCACCAGACTACCACTGTCCGTATCCAGTACCAAGCGCATTCGGTATTGAATCTCACTTGTTGAGATCCAGTACCAATGGCTGTGGAATGTCGTGATCCCGTACCACCATTCGTTCACTATTCAGGTCCGGTACCATCTGCCTGTTGCAATCCGGTACCAATTCAGGAAGCCGTATGTACCAAGTTTAGCTCCAGATTGTACCCAAGACAATTGTTGGATGATTATTGAATCATAAATGTTTTAGCAAGGCTATGTTAGGATAGTTTGTTGTTGCTTCATCCTCATGCAATTCGTGTCATGAGGATGAAGCCTATAATATGTAACCGAATCATTAAATTTAACAATTGACCGATTTGCAAATGATTTCACCTCCTTGTGTTTCACGACTAAAACTGTTTAAATAGTCATGGCAAGGATGGTGGAAGGAGAGGAGAGTTAGCATAATACAAATGTGAAATAGTGTTATATATTGCAGAACATATTCTGGGTGAATATTAATAGAAGGACGTCATTTATCTCTATTCCTTGATCGTCTATGATTGAATGTGAGCTGAGTTGTTAGCATAGTTTGATTCTATGTTTTTAAGTTTGAGTGAGAGTAATGTGTGGGTTGAAAACAAGTTTACTGTAGACTCCAGTCGCTGACCCGTTGAAGCGGCAAGGGCCCACTGCCCAACAAAGTTTAGCACCTTCGTAGATTAGTATTAGCATTTTCTTTCAATAGTGTGAATGTTAGATTAGCTGAAGCTTTAATTCATTCAGATGATAGAAGTACAGTTTAGACTAGAATTTTAATTATATGATCGTTTAGAGAGCTTTACTCACTCTGTTTTGCATATGATTTGTTTTTATGAATTTGATTTTGTTTCATAGACATGAATGTTGGCAACAATAGTCAGACATATTTGAAGGAGAACTAGTGAAGTTTAAAACACCACATTGTGAACCACAACATACTCAGTATATTGACTATTGAACTACCCATGGTATGTCTTGATGATTGATGTGTGATTTCCTTTCAGAAGTGTGATTGCATAGTTAGTTCTCTAAGTCAAACATCAGAGTTGATTTGTCAAAAGAACTCCATCTCATACTTGCATGTGCCATAGTGGACTAGATAGACTCTCTATGAAAGACAACCAAAGTGTGTTTCAGTTTGCCAGTTTGTTTTGTTCCCAGCATACATAATCTAGAATAGTTCTATACTCATGACATTAGAATTAATTTTCTTATTGGTGTCTTGTAACTCTGTTGATTACGAATCCTGGATTGATAATTAATAAGTGCATTATACTAAACATATAAGCAACACAACAATGACCAAAATAATGTGTAACAAAATGCCCCCCAAAGTATGAGACTAGAACTTGAGATAGCCGAAATACTTTGTAAAATAAGTGTGTATGTGTCAAGAACTAGGGGCACACCAATAAGGAACCTGCAAACAATCAAGCATCCGTATAATATCATATCATGTCTGAAGTAGGCATTCCCATGTCCAAACCATAAATGATTGAAATCATAAATGTAGGTCATGGATATCAATTATATAACGTGGATCCATGTCAACAAGATTCTAGATAGAGTAGAACTGGGGAGAGTACAACTTGATTGTGGTTTTTCATTGGCCATTTTCTTATAGCCTATCTTTTACATTCTATTTCAGTCTCTGAGTCCGTGGGAGATCCAAGTAGACTCACTGGGTTTAAAATTTTCCTGAGACCCTTTGTCTTTTTTCCAAAATTTTCTATTTTATAAAATGCATCCGCACTGCACCCTATTGGTAGCCCGCAGAAACCTTCCATTTTCGCACCTTGGTGGTTCGTTTTAGTGCGGGATTTCCATGACCTGCATGAATATTGGCCCGCGGAAATCACTCATTTCTGCACTGCATTATATTTCCTGCCCATGACGGCGTTTGAAAATGTTTTTGGATTGGGGATTGACCTTTACTATTTCCTAGTTTTTGCTTCAGTTAGCTGGAAAAAGATTTTTTATACTAGTTCTTGAATGCTTTTGATTGATTCAACTTGATCTTGATTTATTTCGAAGATCAAACACCTCTCTTTTGATCTTTTTTCGATCTTTGTTTTTGTCGACAATGATATAATCTCTAGATTTGAGTCCAAGTGCTTGCTCGATCAAAGCTCTTGTTTTGGGTTTGGATTTATAAGTTGATTGCATCTTCTGGATCGCGTGATGATTAGAAAAACATTTCTTGTTCATATTTGAAGAGACTTTTTCTAGTCAATTTTTTTTTTTATCTCCATTGAAAGATCTATTTGGGTGTTTGTTGAGTATTTTATTTTCATTGGTTGCTTACCTTTTCTTAGTTCCATCCCTGTTTTTGGTTTCTAAAAAAAAATTAAAGTCTTTTAAGTCTTTTAAGAAATCATTTATTCAGAAAATATTGGTGTTGAAATATTGAAAGAGAACGAATAGTAAAATTACATTGTTAATGATTGTTTGGTACTACATTCAAAAAGGGATTTGTACATCGTAGTTTTCATTGTTCCAAAAAAACTCTTTCTCCCTACTGTAGATAGAATTCACTGAATGGAAATTTGCATCATTCATTTCTATTTACACGTTATTGGGTCAAAGTCTCATACAACATTGGTTTCATTCCCGTCTCCCTCTTGAGTAACAACAACCTTTAATAATATTGCGAAACTCTAAAATTCAACTAGTAACTTTTTCTAGGGCCCTTTTACACCAACATTATCTAGGCTAGAGCTTTGGAATAGGCATTGAGAGACACTCTCCAAAGCACAAAACACACAATAGTATCTTGTGATAGGGAGTGTCAAATTCCATTTGCAACATTTTTTCCTGTGAATCCCTTCTCACACAAGGGTCAAACCTGAGGTCACATCGAGATTGATAGAGTTACTCATCCTGCTTTGTTGATCTTAGTGTAGATATTGCACGTATTATGGGGGTCGCTTGAAGGTATACCCAAAATGATGAGTGGAAGCCTCTCAAGTTGATTTCGTGATAGATACCCAGCCCTTGCGTGTGGATCGGACTTTCAAATTTTTCCCCAGGCATCATTGTTGTTTGTGGTAACTTTAGTAGCCTATATTCTTAGAGTCTTACACAAGGTGACTGTGGAGGGGTAAGTCTTCACAGTACCTGGAATCGACGTTGGCCAGACTCACTCGGGCTCCTTGGAGGGTATACCCACGATTATGTGTGGGAGTTTGCACCAGGGTGTAAGTCCATTAAGCAGGTCATCAACGTAACTTTTCCACCCTCGCCCAACCCCTTGTTGTCTCGACATTGGATTTCATCACCAACTAGTGACTTCAGAATAGGAAGGTCTTGTTTTATTGGTTTTGATTCCTAGATTTTGCTAGCGCGTGTTGTTTGTTTCCATAAGTTGGCCACTGAGTTTCTTGTGTAAAATATTTAGCTCCACCAACATTGACCCTCTACCCCGCTCACGTAGAATGCAAGGACTACCCCTAGCAAATCTGGGAGGTTCTCAACCCTTGCCTACCAACCCACTGGAGGACTCTCCTCAAAAGAGTGAGGTCCAAGACACCACCACTCCATGAGTGGAAGATTCCTATTCTCTAGAGATTTCTCAAATTCCTCACGGTTCCGAGAGACATATTCTTCAGGTAAATTTTTCCGGAGATATTATTGTTGAAACTTCTGGAGTACCAACCAGACTGTTCATAGGCCCTAAAGGTTAGTATCCTTTTTGGTCTCCTCACATTCTGAGATGGGATCTTTTCGGCCCCGACACAAGTGTCGATATCTTCGTTGAGTATGAGCTACATGAAACATCTGATATAGAATGTACTCTCATTATGACTTCCTATCTGTTCGGCGGTTTCGAAACCCCATCAGTCGATCCCAACTCGACCATCCCCATTCAGACACCCCATTCTACAATGGTCCCAAATACGATGACTATTCCCACTAGGAATACGGTGGCTATCCAAGCCCCCATTGGCATGCCGATTTTTCCTAGACTCACCCCAACACTTCCCCCCAGATATCATGCGTTGAATGCTTCTATTCCTATTCCTACCCAAGTCCCATCCAGAACTCCTGGAGTTTCCACTCCTTATGGGCACAATCTTGTTCCTAGTTTTATTCTGACACTTCCTCGGACCCCTTCCAGAGGGTCTCTTCCATCCCCTATCGGAGGAACCGACCCTAGTGGAACCACCCAGTCTTTCACACCTAATTACCAGATTCCTGTTGGTGGACAATTTCACCCTAGAGGCCAAACACAATCCCCTTTTGGAGGTCAAATCCCAATTGGGATGCAACCCCCGATTGGAGGGCAATCCCCACCTACCCCACCCTATGGACAGAACATACCTGCAAACTTGGCCTAGTATTGGAACTATCTTAACCAAAATAATCCTTAATCGACTGGGGGGCAACAACCTCAAGCTAGCTCTTTCATACCCCCTAGTACAGGCCAACCATATCTAGGTTCTTCCAATCCCATTTGGGGCTCGAACGCTTGACCCAATGTCCCTGTTCAAGGGAACAACCCTAACCAACACAACCCTATAGGTTACATGCCTCTGCACCAACAATCGAATCTACCTGGATCTTCACATTATATGAAAACTGCCTACGGTCCTACTGGTATACCTATGGGACTTCCTCCCCAAAGTCACTAGTACCCCCACATGAATAGACAATTACTCTTCTTAGCCACCCTGGACCTCCCTGATCTGTCTAGAATTTTAAATAATCCTATCAGTCACTCTCCTTAATGGCCCGTAATACTGGCCAAACTACCATCCGACATTCCTAAGTTTGATGGTGAACCAGGAGAGGACCCAAACAATCATGTAATGAATTTCCACCTTTGGTGTTCATCCAAATATTTGATGGATGACTCTATTCGATTACGTCTTTTTTAGCGAAATCTCAAGGGTTTAGCCGCAAAGTGGTATATAGAATTTCCACGAGGCTTCTTCACTGAATTTAACACCCTCGCCATGGATTTCCTCACCCACTACTAGTTACCGATCCGTTACAAAATGAGAACCAAAATTTTGAGTTCTTTCAAACAAACAAAAGCCACTCATATCTATGATCACATTCATGAGTGGCGACGGAGATGACGTCTAATCAAACTCGAGCTTCCTGATTAGTTACTGGTAGAGTGGTTCACGAAATCATTTGTGAATGACATCGCTCGTGACATCTCCATGGGTGGAGTTGTCACATAAGAACATGCGATTAGTCGTGCTCAATACCTCGACCTCGTTTACTCACAAATGTGTACTCTTTACGATTTACTCCCTGATGCACCTTGCCCTTATACTACCGCTACTTCAACTACTCCTGCTACTTCTCATGTAGCTGATCGTGTGATTGGCACTTTCCATTCCCAACCCCACTCCACAAAATCCTCTACCACCAACCCCAAGTCTGTTGCTTCTAATATTCAACATGCTCCATCTCCTCCTCCTCCCACCGGCAAGACTTATGAGGTGAACTCTATTCAATCTACCCCTGTTGGAAAGAATAAATCCAAAAAAGGGAAGGGTAAGAATAAGGAGGATAAAAATAATCCGCAATCTGAGAAGACCAAAACACAACCTGTTGAGGATAAGGATAAGTGCAAACCCCGATACCCTTGTCTTATCTGTGGTGATGATCACTACACGAATGATTGTCCAAGATAGGCCGAGGTTACTAAGTTCCTTCAAGGGACCCCAAAACCTCCTACATCAGGCATTTTGTCACAACCCTTCCCTTCTCAACAACAGGCCCAATTGGTCATTCATGACCAACCTTCCCCCTCCACTAATTCCTATGTCTTAATGTGTACATGTGATTCAAAGAAGACTGTCATCACACTTACCACTCGAGCCAAAGATTATTCTTCCTCCAAGGAGAAAGTTGATGAAATACCTCCTTCATTGGTCCAACCATCTCCCTCGGATCCACCTACCAACGGTCCTCTTCATCTCAAACGACCGAGCCTAGATACAATTCTTCGCCCTCCCCCAAAAGGTGTTGTTCTCAAGTCTGCTTTCAATCCTCATGCGCGTGCTGTCCAAAACTACAGTATTGTAGAGGATTTGGCTCAAGCACCATCCACGATTTCATCCCTCGAAGTCCTTCAGAGTTTTCCTACACAACGGAAGTCACTATTGAAAGCTATTGGTGGAATCGATCCTACAGATACAAATTTAATAATTTTTGACTTGGAAGATCACATTCCAAGGCTGCCCCCTCAACTCGCATTTCAAATACAAGTTGTTGTCGCCGACAAGAACATTTGTAGAATAGTTATTGACGAGGGTGCCTTGATGTATGTCATGTCCGTCACTTCTTGGAAAGCCATCGAATCTCCTCCCTTAACTGAATCACACAACATGCTCAAAGCCTTTAATGGCTCTATATTTAAACCTTACAGTGTCCTTCCCTTGTTGCCCATCACGTTAGAAGGAAAATTGGTCAGTGTAGAAGTTGAGGTCTTTGACACACCTCTTGATTACAACCTTTTACTCGGACGCAGCTGGATTGATTCCATGCGTGCATTTGTGTCCACTCTTTTTCATGTCGTACATTTTCCACATCAGGGAAAAGTAATTACAGTGGACCAATTGGCCTTCTTTAACTCTGATACACATACCAACAACATACCTTTCATTACAAAGACACCCCCTGGATATGAGAATGTCAGTGTGGGTCTTCTAAAAGATCCACTCTGATGGGTACTTTCCCCATCCCACCACTCGACGTTCCACCTCCTTTGGTTGCCTCGATCAACATGATATCCACCTTTGTCCATGAAAATCCCGTGTCTTCTGACCTGTGGGTAGTACCCGCACCTAGTGATTATCTTCGCTACGACGACCAGATGCCATTGATTACGGTTGAATCCACTTACCAAGCCATTCAATCGACATCCCCTTCTACCCCCTCTCTTGTCGATTCATCTCCTGATCCTTTTCACATAATTTTTCCCACAGATGAGATGATTATGTCGGTTATATCCATGGAGGAAACTCCTTGGGACGATGGACATCATCGTTCCATTCTCTTCCTAGAACAACACACCCTCAAGAGTTACCAATGGATTTCGACTCTGTTGACCGTTGTCATTACTACTTCAGTTCCCGATTCCACCCATGATGTGTTATATGAAGGGAACTTAAGCAATATTTCACCCACCATCCCCCTAAACATCTCTATCAAACCTGGAGTTGTTGAAAATGTGCACATCAGAGCTTCATGTTCCACTAATGAAGTTGCCACGTATAAATCTCTTTTTCAAGAATTCTGTGACATCTTCGCTTGGAGCTATGGAGAGATGCCTGGTATTGACCCCAATATTATTGTACACGAAATCAAGACATACCCAGGCGCTAAACCCGTCTGACAAAGAATTTGCCCGGTCCATCCTTGTAAAGCAACTGATATCAAGTTGGAAGTCGAAAAATGTCTTAAAGATGGCTTTATTTATCCCATTGCTTTAACTGATTAGGTATCCAATCTTGTTCAGGTCAACAAGAAATAAGGTACGATCCATGTCTGTGTTGATTATAGGGATATCAACAAAGCTTGTCCAACTTTCCCACCCCCTTCGTTGACCAAATCATCGAACATTGCGCTGGAAGTGAAATCTTCTCTCTGATGGATGGTTTCTTCGGATATAATCATATCAACATCTTACCCGCGGATCAACACAAAACCAATTTTATTTTTCCTTGGGGTACTTTTGCCTACAGGAAATTGCCCTTCGGTTTAAAGAACACTAGTGCCACGTTTCAACGTGCTATGTCTTATGCTTTCCATGATATTAATAACATTGCACAACCATATTTAGATGACCTACCAGCACATTCCATGCATCGTAGTGATCATCTGGCCCACCTCCGAGCCATTTTCCTTCGTTGTCGGTTCTATCATATACGATTAAACCCACACAAAGGTGTTTTTTGTGTGGAGTCCGACCGACTCTTAGGCTTTATTGTTTCACGTCAAGGGATCTGGGTAGATCCTTTGAAGGTTGAGGCCATTCTCAATCTCCCTTCCCCTTCTTCACTTCTCCAGCTACAAAGTTTGCAAGGGAAGGCAAACTTTCTACGTTGTTTTATCCCGAACTACGCTGAGTTAACGCTCAGATTTACTCGAATTTTAAAGAAAGGCTCTGAATTTGTATGGGACACCACTGGCAACAAAGCCTTCGACGATTTAAAATTGACTTTAACCCATACCCCACTATTTTTCCCGCCCAATTATAGTCGATATTATTTCCTTTATCTCGCTGCTTCGGATTCGACCATCGCCATGGTTCTGGTCCAAGAGGACGATTCTCACGATGAACATGTTATTTATTATTTGAGTCGAAGTCTCATGACTATCGAAGCCAAGTATTTACATGTTGAAAAAATGGCCTTGGTAGCTGTTCAAGATGTCCAACGTTTCCAACACTATATCCTTTTACACAAGACTACCATGATTTCTGATTGTGATCCGTTGGATCTTTTAATGACTTATGGTTGAGTTTTAATTTTGCATGCGTTAATTAACCATTTGAGAAAACTTAGTGAAGAATGAGGAAAGAAGAGGAATTATGAAAGCCATATATAAATTTGTAGATCTGAAATGAAAGAATAAACAACAAACCATAACACGTAGATTGATAACGGAGTTCGACACAACTTTGCCTACGTCTCTGGGCCTTTTTCTCTATGGGGGAGGCTTCTTTATTTCTGTTCAAAAGCTCAAAAGTGCATCGCTGCAATGCCAAATGGCTACAAGACTGATCTGGTCATGTTCTTCCAGATCTCTAGAACCATGCAAAGAAAACGACACGCGAAACGGACATCCGGAGCTCCCAGAAATGGTCCGACAACGTCTCCTCCTCAAAAGCTTCTCTGCCTCAAAATGGCTTTGGCTTGCTTCTCTTCAGCATAATTCTGCTTTGAATGCCCTCTTATGGCCTCAAACATGCCTTGGTTATATATCTGGGAAGTTAGTTGGTCATATCCAACTTCCTCCCAAAATTTAGGCTCCAAAACTACCCAATAACTCCCAAAAACCATTAAAAATAGGCTTAATTACAATTAAAACTCAAAAATTAGTTACAAAACCCACTTTATAGTTAAATTTGGGCATAAGCCCCC
>ML789339.1:53783-65936 GCA_009831015.1 Picea engelmannii
ATCTCATCAGATTTCATCAATGCATGATTCAGCTGGATATAAATCATGAGGATGTGCTCATGAAGATGTTTGTCTTCTCATTAGAAGGAGATGCTCGCGAATGGTATCGATATTTACCTCCTTCTAGCATATCTTCTTTAAAAGAGTTTCATATAGTATTCCATCATCGATGTGAAAGGTTTTTTTCTCGGAAAATTCTTCTTGAGGGTTGTTGTGAAGAATTTCATGCACATATTCAAAATGTTTATTCTTCTAATTGTGAACATGAAATTCTTTCTGTTATTGTTGTTCAAGAGGAATATCCTCAAGATAGAGTTGATGTGAATATTGATGATTGTGTGACCAAATATTCTCGGGATTATTATTCTTATGTACTTACTACTTTAAACAAAAATGAAAAGGATTATAGGGTAGGGGAAGAAGAAGATGAATTTTCAGCTGAAAGTCTCTTTAAAGAATGTTGTGATGAATTTGGAAAGCATGTTCAACAGGAAGCAGTTGATTCTTCTGTTTGCAGAGATGAAAGTTATGTTGTTAAGGAAGATCTTCATGATACAAATGTTTATAATGAGAATTATATATCTGTAGATGCATCAGATCTTATCTCCGTTCCACATGCTACCTTTGATTTGTATGAAGAATCAGTTATAAAAGAGGATTGTTCTCAAATTTTTGAAGAAGTTTCTTATGACATTTATCCGCCTGTGACTGATGAGAAGGATTTGAAGATTGCTTGTCTTTCTTTACCAGATACAGAGATTTTTTGTTCACCTATCTTTGATAAATATGTAGACGAAGGAGATCAGATTTCTATATCAAATGATTTTGATTTGAGTAGCAACGAGCCTATATATGATAGCTATGGATCTGATCTTGAAGAGCCTCTTTCTTTGCCTATCGAAGAACAACATCAAGATGAAGTCAACGATTCAGTTTTCATAGCCGATGTCCTTTCTCCATAATTCTGTCATGAATATGATTTGTTTTATCAAATTAAGGGACAATACGATTATGTTGGGAAATCTGTGGTCGAATATGATACTTTTCTGAAAAATTCAAAGGTTATGTCTTTTGAGATTCCAGATGATAAAGAGAAAATTGCATATGGCAATAATCCTAGATCAGATCAGGAACATTATGAAACTAATACAGGAAAGCGGATTTATGACTTTAAACAGCAAGGTATTTTCATATATAAATTTTATGATCCAATTTCTATATGGATGGACTCACGGTTTTCAGTGATGTCATATATTACAGAGTTTGGAATCATGGTTTGCAGCAGTAAACATGAGTCGGTTGCAGTCCTCTTGTGGTATTTTTTGTTCTCCTTCCTTGTTCCTTGTTGTATACATAAAGATGGGTCAAGCAATTTGTTGCTTGAATTATTTTTCTGGAAATTTGTATATACCTGAAACATGTATTTGCAACAGTTAGATGTAGGAGTAGACAAAAAAATAAGCTCGTCCTACGAGCATGTAGATTGCTTTCAGTTATTGTTGAATAAGCAGAGTAGGCTGTATGCAAGTTACAGTTTTGTAGAGATCAAAGTGGCAGAGTTTTCAGAAACATAATTTTAAGGGATCTTGTAAATAGCCAAAGAACAAAGGCATCTGGACTAGAATATCTCTCGCAGAATTGGATTTCCTTGGAGACTGGATTTTAGAGCAAATTCTCAACTTTGAAGAGACTTGGACAATGAGCCTTATAAAATTTGTGCATTTTGATCCGTTTCGACCGCAAACTCCCTGTCTAGACCAAATATAAATGGTAAAGTTCATCGTCAAAGCTGGAATTTTCGACAACAATGTTGCTCTGAAGCTCCTCTACACTGGTCCTGGGATCACTGATTCCTCCACTACCGCTTTCAGATAATCACATAGATAAAGAAGGGAAAGCAAATTTCTCGTCGAAAAATATGAACCAGTTATATTTCCACAATGCGAATTCGCATATTACCACATATTCGAGCTTGGAAAACTGCTCCATTGAAGAAGACAAAGATGCCATTCCATCTTCCAACTTTAGGCGAGTCCAGTCAGAAAGCGATCCCCGAAGCCTAAGTCGAGTCTCTCCTGCCCTGGCGAAGGTCGGCCCTGAAACTCTTTTTGAGGGTAACTCGTTTGATGATTTTCGACAAACTTCTTTTCATAAACCTTGGTCTCGGAGGGTATCGACTCACAAGAGATTACTTTCTTTGAAGTCAATCCCATCTTTTGCGTGCTATTATGACGAAGAGGCAGTAGACAAACGCTTGGAACATGATAATGATAGTGGCATGGTGGAATCTCAACAACAAGATTTTAGCTTTGAAAATGAGGCCATGGGGGAAATTGTTGGAAGAGTGAAGCTCGTTTTTTCTTTCTTAAACACTTGGCAATAATAATTATCAAAGATCAATCCAAATTCTAGATCCGTTCGAGGTGGCTGAAGAACGATCGAAAATTTGGCAAATTCATCATCCAGATAACTATGGGTGCGAAATGACATGGAGGCCAATCTGGCAAAGGTGGCATGCGTGACTTCGCAACGTTGTTCACCGCAATCGACTGTAACCATTTTAAGGGAGGTAGAATATAAATTGAGGAAGGATATCTGCCTTCAACACAAATGCAAAAGTAAGTTTTCTCTGCATAATACTACGATGGTCGCGCCAACAGGAGAAATGCACTGCCTATTGGAGTTAGTAGGCGCGGTACTTGTTTTTCTGGAGAACAAAATCATAAGGCACGGATTACCCATTACCCTACAAGAATTGGGGGCAGTACCAGAGTGACTGTTATCAAATCTAACCATATTGAAGATAAGGAACTAGGGGAATCCTCTAAAATTGGTGGACGTCTCTCAAGCAGCAAATCGCCGTTGCCAAAGTCAGCTTCAACAGTTCCTAAATTAGGTACCTCCAGCTCATCAAACTTGAAGAAGACACGCAAGGTGCAGCCAAATTCTGTTGCTTCTGGGAAGTCAAGTTAAACACACAATCTATCTGCTGGGTTGGGTCAGAAAGGGCAGGTTAGAGCTTCATTCCATAAGGGAGAACCGAGCAATAGCAGTAGATTTGGTCTATCAGAAATATCGAATTTGACAAGCTCTGAAGGATCAACCTCTGACTTGGACTTTCTTCAGGAAACACCAACTTCTTCTATGAGCAGAAGCCTCTTTTGTAGTGGTTCTACTATGGAAAGGAGAAATAATCGAGTTGTTTCTAGCAGGTTTCTAAACAGACAGGGAAGTTGGAATGATCTGGAGTTATTGAATGTAAACAATAGTTTGTCATATTTAATGTATGGGGAACATGAACATAATTGGACTGGAATAAAGGAAAATGGGACTAGGAACATAGGAGCATGTCCTTCTCTGAGATTTTGGCTCATGAATGATGCAACAGGTCTATCAATTTTTGAAAATGATCATGAATCTGCCTCTGATGATTCTTGTGTCTCTGCCCCATCAGTGGATGAAGATCTATTTGATGTGGATGTTTCTAGTAGCAGTGTTGTGGGGTCTCAAAAGGGATGGGTGTGACTTTGAATGTAGCTAAACCTAAGAAGGGCTCAACAGTAGCCATATTTTGACTCGGGTGGATATTCAAAGGAATAAATTTAGTTTTTACAGAAGTAGATGGAACGTGAGGAGCATCTCGGTTTGCCTCTTTTCATTTCGGCAACAACGGAAGCAGGCAAATTAATCCGGATGAGCTTCATCAAATCTTCCAGGAATTTGGTATTGTTGAGCTTGAGGGAATGATCAAAGAGTTGATCAAGAAATTTCCATATTCCCTAGCAAGAAGATCCTTCTTGCGCTTCTATCAAATTCCTGCCATAGATAACAACAATTGTGCATTTGGATTTCCTTTTGTATGCTCTGCAGCTGTGGTGTCGTTGCTTAAATTATTTTGATATCTCTAATTTGTTTTTTCCTCTCTTTCTTAGCATATCAATTCTTGAATCAAGCATTGCAGGTCACCTGAGGTTCAAACATCAAGTGTCAACAAGACTTTATCGAGCAACTGCTGAAGAATCTAACACTCTATGCAGGATCATTGCTGCTCTGCATTATTTTCTTCTCAAAGATAAAACAAAACTTTCACCAGCACAAAAGGCATAATTTTAACCAGTTAGATGATGAAAGGCAGAGCTTTCACCAACTAACTAGCAAATCTTAAGGCAGAATAGCTGGTGAAACCAGAGACTGGCCAACGAAGGTGTATTTTTTCCTAGATCGAAGTTTTTCTTAACCAAACATCCTGAAAATAGTTTCTAAAGATGCATATTGAATTTACACATCAAATTCAAGATATGGATTTGATAAAAAGGATGTTTGAAGAGGTGCCAAAGTCAGATTAGACACCTATTTTTGGGGCACAGAATCAGTTGTTTTTTCCAAAGATAGAAAATTTGATTCTGTCATGATCAAAGCACATCTACGAGCCTTGGAAGGCTATCTGCACACATTAGAGGATCTAAAATGCTTTGTATCTGAAGCTGCTGGAAAACGAAAAGTCAAAGACCTCAAGCTGCCTGCAATACTCTCATTTCAAGCTTGAAGTTACCCTGGAATTTTCAAAATCATGGTTACATATCTCACCATCCTATCTATGTTCAACACTTGTCTTCTTAATGAATATATTTCCACAACATATGCCATGTCAATGTGCAAACAACATTTCCAGGGGAGATTGAAGCAGACATGCTACAGATAAAGAAGATTGGGAAAGACAACAACAAACTTTGGAAAATAGCCAGATGATAAATTGTAAAGGATAAATGCCTCCATGGCCCAATACTAAAGGCACAAGGTCTGCCAGGTTCTTGGAGACCTCACAGGGAGGTATCCATCCCAGTTGGAGCCATATGTTAGCGATAAAATACGCACTAGCATTTTTGAAAGAACGATGCCCAATCTTGTAGGGAAAATTTGAATAGCTTCACGGGCTCCAAATGCAGATTTGAAAGCACCATTGGAAATATTAGGATTTGTAGATGTCGATAGACTATTTAAGCATGCAAAACAGACTCTCAATGACTGAGAAATTTGATTTTGAAAAAATCTGCGCTTTCACCAGCGCAGAAGGCAGAATTATAACTAGTTAGCTGGTGAAATCTTCACCTTTCACCAGCTAAGGAGTGGATTTTCGGGTAAATTAGCTGGTGAAATCCTGTAATGACCAGAATACTCGAAATTTTGCGCAGATCAGATATTTTCGAGCCAGAAAGAGATGAAACCTCTTGGAATAGATAGGTGGTGAATTATCAAGTCAGATTTAAATGCTACTTTTGTGAGATAAGGTTAGAGAGAGGTTGTTCAAACACATTTAGCCTCATTTTAAAAGGTAGAATTTTAGGATTTTTGGCACACATCATCAAATTCGAATTCCACTTTCAGAGGAACAGATCAAAGAACCTTGGAAGGCTAGGCTACACTTCATCAACTTTCAACCAATGATTGAAGACCAAAAGATAGAGATTGACCTCATCTTGAGGATCTCTTCCTAGTTTTTTTGCAAATTTAGTTTACTTTCTGTTTTTAGAAAATCAGATCCACTGTTTTAGGATCTGATATCTAAATTGTAAAGCTATAAAGCTACAGAAGGAAGATGAATGTGGGGGTTCCATCTTGGATACAATTTGGCATATGTACTAAGACTCTTATCTTGATATGAATGACAATCTTCTTTTGCTACCATTGTCAGATTTTCTCATGTGTTACATTGCTCTGTAATTTGATTCAATTTAGCTCAGCTATTAAGAACTGTCATCTTCTTATTTAGCTCATAAATTTGAATTGAATGATCTCTTGCTATCTTGTATGACCCTGCATGTTAATGTACTTGGTTATCTAGAATAGTGTTCTTCATATCCCATTTCAATTACTGTATCTGATTATTGGTTTCTAAAAGCACTGGCTCATTTGGATGCATGATAAGTTTTTCTTCTCATTAAGCCCTTGAGTTATCCCATTGATCCACATACTTTTCTTATCAATTTCTTAAGTTACCAAGCATTCTTAGCCTACAACCCTAAGGAGTTTCTTGGAGTGATAATAGAACCTATAGCTATCAGATTTGTAGAACCTAAAAAGGAAGTTGCAGTTAATCTTGATGATGTTATACCAGAGGATCATGATATGGTGGAACCTCAAGAACCACCTCGTGAGGTCATCTCTCACAATAGGATAACATCTTGGTAATGTGAGATCATTCAAGATGCCAAGAAGTATGGTGCTCCCAAAGGAACCATGAGACAAAGAAAGAATCCTAAGACATACTCCATCTATGTGTCTTTGATGTGTGATTTCGTTAATAAGAAACCTACTTTCTTTGAATAAGCTGCTCAAAAGAAGGAATAATACCAATCTATTATGAAGAGTGATGTGTGGGAAGTGGTTCCCAAACCAGAAAACAAAGATATGGTATATTCTAAATGGATATTCAAAATAAAACATGAAGCAAACGAAAGTATTGAGAAATACGAAGCAAGATTTGTGGCTCATGGATTTTGCCAGAAAGAAGGCATTGATTATGAAGAGACCTTTTCTCCCATAGAAAGATACACTTCTATTAGAATCATCATGGCACTTGTAGCCAAGATGAAGTGGAAATTACACCAAATGGATGCGAACACAACTTTCTTGAATGATGTTATTGAAGAAGAAGTGTATATAGAACAACCACCAGGTTTCGAAGTACATGACATGAAGACTCATGTATGCAAGTTGAAGAAGGCTATGTATGTTTTGAAGAAAGCTCCAAGAGCTTGGTATGGAAGGATTGATAGTTTTCTGATGATCTTGGGCTTTACCAAGAATAAATTTGATCCAAACCTTTACTTCAATATTGTGGATGATGGACCAGTTATTGCTGCTATATGTGGATGACTTATTCTTGACAAGTGAATAAAATCTCATCACATATTGTAAGAAGAATCTTGTCTCTAAATTTGAAATGAAGGATCTAGGTCTGATACATTATTTATTAGGTCTTGAAGTATGGAAGAACCCATAAGATATTTTCCTTAATCAAGGAAAGTATGTTGTGGAAATTCTGAAGAGATTCAACATGATGGACTGTAAATCCATGTCCACTCATATGGAGACAAATATGAAGTTATTGGTTGATACTTCATCAGAAATAGTTGATGTTACTCTATACATATAGATGATTGGTTCGTTGATGTATCTGACGAATACCAGACCATATATATGCTTTGCTGTGAACACCTTGAGTCAATATCTGGTGGAGCCTAGACATGTTTACCTTGTAGATGGAAAGCATGTGATGAGATACCTTAAGGGTACGTTGGACTATGGAATCTGTTATACTGGAGATTGTGACTTCATATTGTATGGCTATATTGATTCAGATTGGGCTCGAAGTGCTTCAAACATAAAAAAACACTTCAGGATGTTGTTTCAGTTTAGGATCAACCATGACTTCATGGAAAAGAAGGAAGCAAACCAATATTTCTCTCTGTACGACATAAGCGGAGTACATTGCAGCATGCTCAACCAGTTGTGAATCCATATGGCCTTGGAAGTTGTTTGCATGTCTATTTTATCTAGAGATGGATGCTAGCATAATGTTTTGTGATAACCAAAGTTGCATAAAGATGACAAAGAACCCAATGTTCCATGATAAGATGAAGCACATTGAGATCTGGTACCACTACATTCGTGACTTAGTACAGAAGGGAGTTGTGAAGCTCCAATATGTTGGCACAGATGAGCATGTAGCAGATGTGTTGACTAAGCCTCTATCTCATGTGAAATTTGAATACTTTCGAGACAAGCTTGGTGTAGTGCAAAAAGACTTCCCTCAAAAAGTGGAGTGATGTTGCTGATACTATGGTATCCTGACCATTAGCAGGGAAACTTGTTAGGATTTATATCCTAGGGAATTGATCATCCCTAGACAGATCTCGTAAGGTCTGGATGGACGATCTGTCAGAGTGCATATGTATGTATATACTTGTTTTGGTTAGTAGTGTGGTAGCTCGTTAGGATTTATATCCTAGGGGATTTTATTATCCATGGATAGATCTCGTAAGGTCCAGATGGAAGGTCTATCAGAGTGCCCACATTTATTGTTGATGCTCTTGTCTCATTCTGTTTCAATTGATGTTGATGTTAGAGCTTCATTTTGTTGTTGATGATGATGTTACTCTAGCTCCGCGCTGCATATAATGTTGATGCTTAGTTTCTACTGATGTTGATGATGAGAAAAACTTTCGATGATTTATAGATATGGCAGACATTGTTCCCGATGTCGATGACGATGTCTCCTCCTCTTGATGTTGTATTGATTCCAGTTAGTTTCTATTGATGTTGTAATTAGAATACCCTTCTTGTTAAGGGGGATTGTTGAAATATTGTAACTTCGAAGAATAATCTACCTAAGATGGAGTGTTGAATAATATTATTATATTATATTTATTAATTAGGCCTTATTGTGCCTTTGTAAAAGTCCGACCTATTGTGCCTTGAAAATTAAATGTAAATTATGAGGGTAAAATGAGAGGTCGACCCAGACCTAATTTTAGGCTGGCCAGTCCACTAGTTAAAAGGGAGTCCAACACATCATTTGGACACACTTAACAACCAACTCTCCAGTGCGCAAGTCTTGGAAGATAACCTACTACAACTAGGTGTGACGCCAAGGAGGGTTCTTAGTGGTATCTCTTGATTAAGTAGTGAGCTACTCTTTCCTAGTGAAGGAGTAGAGGATGATCTTCTGCTTTTTTTTTATATCTATCTACAGTGAGGAAGTTTTTGTTGGGTTTTCTTCCCCATGAGAGTTTCCTAGGATGGAATGTTGTGTACCTTGTGATTGTGTTTCTTTCAATGATCCTCATATGTTGTTGATGTATTAAATGCCCATGTACTTTGGATATAACTTGATAACAACATTAAAACTTAGCAATATATTGAGTATAAATTTATGTAATGTTTTGTCAATAATTGCTATTGTAATTGGAGCTTTGCTCTAGGAGGTTGCTCCCTTGAAGAGGAAAGTGAACATAGCTCTCTATTTTTTTTATCATCAAGAGACATTTCTTTGTGTTTATCTATTTCCTCTTATGTTCCTTGGGTTTTGTTTACATTTTATGTGATTTCTCTAAAGTTTTGGGGTTAATTACATTACAAATGGTCTCAAAGCTATTTCTTGGGCACAAAGTGGAAGATTTTTTTTTTCTTTTTGCTTGTTTTTAATGAGAAAAACAAATACAACAACATTCAGGACAATTTCTAAAACTCTTTGTGCAAAATTTGAAGAATGCAACCCAAGATATGAATTCCTCTCAAAAAAATACCCAGTTTCATAAAAAAATTGTTCAAAGTGGAGTCCAAGAAGTGGAGATATCATTGATTTAAAAACATCCTTTTCTTTTGGGTTTTTTCGGTGATGGCCATGAATTTTACATAAAGGATATATTTTTATAGAGTGCACATATTTCAATTAAACTAGTGCCAGTATATCTAGAGACATTGTGACATTTCATTATTGGGGTTATAATATCCAATCTAATAAGTATAGCAGAAGTTGTGATCATTTTACGTTTTCGGCCTCAAACCCTACTTGGAACAAGTAAATTATTTTCTAGTGATTTTAAGAGTTTTTTTTTGGATAAAAAATCTCCTAAATTTTTAGTTTTTTAAAGATGTGTTCTGACATATTTAAATAACACAATGATCCTATCGTTCAGTGGGTGAAACTATGGTCGAGGAAGAATACATACAGGAAATACTTGTGGAATCACATTGTTGGAAACCCTTGTAACACATGTTGGTACTCCTTCGAGTAGTATTGCATTAGAAAATAGTTGTATAGGGAATCTCACTTCCATGTACCCTAGAGTATATAAGAAGTCCCCTATGTATACCTGGAACCAAATCTATATAAACTAATTGACTATATTATTTATATAGTACATTGAGGAGAACACTCGGGGAGATCACTCTTTAGTACCTGGGTAGTCGAGTAGTATGGCTATGGGCACAATTGAGCCTCCTTAGTAAGTGATCTAAGATATTGAGCCAAGTACTACTGTTGGACCCCACATGTATATTAGAGAGATATAACACATGACACTCCCTTATCCTTAGGACCTGGTAACCTTTTTTAGAGAGATCATTCATAAAGGATACCTATAAAGCACCTCATACTTCCCTAGACAATATGACTACCCATTATGCTATAGGTAGGTTGGAATTTGTGGAAAGCCAACTTAAGAAAATTCAGGGGAACATAAATGGGTTGGATGGGAAGTGGGATAATAAGTTAGATGAGAAGTTGGAGAAAAAAAGTCTGCATAACCTATCCAAATCCAAAAATATGTTGATTGAGAAGTTGCAGGGTGTGCTAGCTCAGTGCATACCAAAAGAACACCATGCACTGCACAACACATTGAGCCACACTAGGAAGAAACTTCTAATTCAAGACAATTTATCCACCCACAACCCTCTTTATAACAATGGATAATAACATATCATAAGGTGGATCTAAACAATTTTGATGGTTTTGACCCATTAGGATGGGTCACCCAGATGGAACATTACTTCTCCCTCAAGGGAATTAATGATTACATTATGAACTTAGCTGGTTGGGGGTCCTGTATATAGATATATAATGATGACAATGGTGGGAATGACATAGAAAATCTTGTGTTTGTTACATCATCTGGAGTCAGTTTTTTTAAGATATAGATGCACATTTTGAGAGAGATACTCACTATTTAGGGAAACTTACCAAATTGTGCCAAACACGATCAATCACTAACTTTATGGAAACCTTTGACCAATTATCCATCCATATAGAGAAGTTAACAGACTCTTTCTATAAATAATGTTTCATTAGTGGAATCAAGGAGGATATCAAAGAAAAATTCTGAATGCAACATCTTACTACATGGTTGTAATTATACCTCCTAGTCTCCTATCTATACCAAGGAGACATTTTCATTTTGAATCATCTTGTACTTGAACATTTAAGTGGGGTAAAAGGAGGTTGCCCCCTCAAAGAGGCTTATTATATGAAATTATCTCTTTTTCAAGGTGTTGAGTACTTTTTCTGAGGTTTTTCTATGCTATATTGATATTTGGTTCTTAACATATCGTATCAGAGCTCAAGGTCTTGGGGTTTCGCTGCTACATCTGAGACACCTTGGAATTTTCACTATAACTTGTTTTCTACAACGTTTCATAAGGAACGACTTGGAGGATATTTAGAATATGGACCAAGGTACGTTGGGTTCAAAATTCATCTCTCGAGGCCTTATACTTTTGGAGATACAACTTGTACAAGATAGGGTTCTGGAATCATCCTGAATTGCGTCATTGTGAAATTTTCGCTATAAAAAATTTTCTGTAAAATTTCAGACCCTGAAATCTAGAGGCTATTTACAAAAATTAGTAAGGTATCTATGGTAAAAATTTCAGATTCGGGGTCATATAAAATTTGTAGATACACCTTGTGTAAGATAGGGTATCTGAATAGTCCTATTGACTAGTCTCAAGAAGGTGTTCCAGGTAAAACAATCATAACTTCTTCCTAGAGTATCCAAATTGAGTGGGACTAGTTTCAATGGATCTTGGACAGTCTGTAGTATTTATGGGGTGAGTTTTAGAATTTTATATCAATTATTTTGTCTGGGGCATGCTATACAAGTGAGATCTCCTAGAAAGGCCAAAAATAGGCAAGTTGTGGGGAAGTTATCGTAAATTCCACTTGGCACATCCAATTTTTATCAGACCTGTGGCATTGTAGAGAAGAAATATCAGAGAGCTACATAAAAGAAATTTTCATACCCAGAAGGGCTAAAACTTGGGAGATACAACAGAAGAAATATTGTCTAGCAGAAGAACCTCAAAATCAAGGTTCAAAAGTGGTACTTGGCCAACATGCCACCAAAAAAGGGAACTTCTACACCAAATAATCCTCCAGAAAATCCTACTTGGACTCTTGATGAAGGTGAAGAAATGCGTAGGGACATAAATGAACTACAAAATAAGATGAATTCAATGGAAGCTAAGTTGGATACTAAGATGGATGGTTTAAAAGGGGAGATCATGGAAGTATTGAAAAATTCCGTAACAGAGAAGACACCTGAAAGTGAAAATGCATCCCATGAAATTCATGATGAGGACACAAGGAAGGTG
>ML789339.1:75981-89937 GCA_009831015.1 Picea engelmannii
TATCTAATATCTTGCACGAGTCAAGGGAGCTCTAACTAGATAGTTCATAAGGCACAATACTTGCTAAGGTTTTACAAATGGGGTAGCAAGCTAAGTGGGCTTGATTGTGGGGAAAAATCCACAATTAAGCGCGCTTGAGCCAGAGGCGTCTTGGGATGGGTGACCACCTGGGAAGTCCTGGTTACCGGGTGCAAGCCTCAGAAGTGATGATTGATGCTATGCGATTCATTTCGTTGGCTTCAATCCCATTTCTTCACCCCTGTGAGCATCACCCGATGCAATGAGTGCTAAGTGGACTATTCAAATCATGAGAATTATTGTTCAGTTGAGACTAATACTCATGAATATGGGTCATAGATTAATGACTTACACTACATAGTTAATCCCAAAAATAATATCTAATATCTTGCACTGTGGAAGCCCCTATATACTTAAGGTAATACTGTTCCTTTACCGCATCCAAAAAAAAATCCCAAGTGGGCTCGGCCCCATATATTCTAGACTCCTCTGTGGAACTATGCTCCCAGTAAGTTTCCCACCAATGTTTGAAATGGGGGAGAGCCTTAAGGAGTGCGAAGATGATATTTTCTCTGTCGGAAAAATTGTGAATAGAGAAATAACCTTCTAACAGATTTAACCATTTATCTAGGGCATCTGCATCTATTTGACCTTCAAATATAGGAATATCAAAACTGAACTGTACCTTAAAAGGAAAGGTGCCTCCAAAGTGGTCGCTTAATGAAGATGCGCCTGATTCTATCGGGAGGCGTTGAAGGATGTGGGAAAAACTCTCCATCATTTCGTCCCTCTGTCGTGTGAGAGCTTTCTCAAGCAACAAACTTATAGGATCGTCTGCTCCGTCGTTTTTATTTTCTTCCGCCATTGAGGTTTTTTTGGGTGTGAGAGAGTGATTTTCCTCAAGAGAGACAAGCTCGAGACCCAACTTGCTATACTCGGACCTCATCGGGGACATGCACTGAAAAAATGATCAAGAACAACCTGCTCTGATACCACTGATCTGGATTATTTTCGACACGAAATGAGAGCGGAGATATAATAAAGAAATGCATAGAGATATCATAGATATTCAATAATATAACATAAATGTATCGGATATGCAACAATAAACACAGATATATAGTAATACACAATTTCTATTAATCAAATAAATGTACAGAGACTGTAAAAATACAGAGTGAAAGACTCGCTAGAATAATGGCAATTTATCTATGAGAAGAGATATGACGACTACTCGCATTCACAAGAAGATGATTACAATGAGGCTCTGAAGGAATTTTTACGATAAGCAGGGACGCCAAAATCCCTAGACATCCAAAAACCTAACCCTAGGAGATGAAGCACCAAAAGTCATGTGGGCCCCGTTTGGGTAAGTCAGTACATCAACTTCTTGGGGTCGTAACTTTTGCATACGATCTCCGTTTTAGGCATATGATAGCTCGTTGGAAAGGTATTGTCGAGGAGATTGAATTTAGGTGAAATATCAAAGGGACTTACATATTTCAAACATATTTTCCCAAAAAAAACATCGTTTAGGGCCTCAAAATGGCCCTGGAAGTTAAAACCTGCTAAAAATAGTAAGTTACCAAAATTGCCAGAAAATAGTTTTAAGCCATTTGGAAAAGGTGGGTGGCCACTGATATCCACCTGGATCACATTTACCACAAGTTCACCTTTATGATAAATGTATCCTATCTCCCTTGATCTGCAGCCCAATCTAGGAGGAGGTCCGCCCGATGTTGAAACATCAACACTCCCTCTTAGCTAGGGAGGTATCTTTCCATAGTAGTACACAACTACTATCTAGTGGTACACAACCACTACTAGTAGCACAAAAATACTATATAGTGACACAAAATCACTTCCAGTGGTACACAACCAATGTAGTAGTACACAACTACTGTCCAGAGACACACAATCTCTGACAGTGGTACACAACCATTGTAGTAGCATACAAAACCACTATAGTAATACACAAATACTGTCCAAAGACACAAAGTCTCTGCCAGTGGTACACAACCATTGTAGTAGAAAAAGGTGTATCACACATGGCACTCCCATGTGGAATTATAGAGGCTACTCCCTTTAGAGACACTAGGGTCAACTCCCCATAGTGTGTGATGTCAAGGTAAACGCCTTTGACATGTCCTCATGTTCTCTCCAAAAGGGGCATTGGGATATAAGCCCAAGCCCACTTATCCCTTCTCAGATAAGTGTCATCATAGATCAACTCAACTCAGTCATAAAGGAGTACAATATGGAGAATGTCTCAGGAAGATGCAAACATCAACACTCTTTCTCATCTGTAGGAAGTTACTGCAATGATACTTCCTTCCTCTGCACCATGTCTCAGATGTAATGGTACTTGATTTCAATGTGGTTCAATTTGTCATGAAACACTAGATTCTATGATATCTTCACACAACTTTGGTTACCATAATGAATAATGGTGGAATCCAACACATGTTTGGACTGTAAGGAACTTGCGAAGCCACACTACATCACATAATGACATACTTAATGCAATGTACTCTGCTTCTGTTGTGCTCAAATACACATAAGTCTATTTCCTGCTACACCAGGAAACCATAGAAGATCCCAAAGTGAAGAAAAACCTGAAGGTGCTCTTCCTGTCCACTGTGCTCCCTGCTGAATCAGAGTCAATATATTCCTACGATATCATATCAATACTAGAAGTATATATTAGACCATGTCGAACTGTGCCTCACAAGTATCTCAACACATGTTTCAAAAAAATCCAATGTGTCTATCTCGGCTGACTCATAAAATGGATAAGTGCATTCACTGCATAGAAAATATTTGGTTTGGTGTTAACCAGATACATCAATTGTAAAGATACCCCCCGACCAACCTGAGGTCGGGGTATGCTACTCCAGATCAACCACTCATGCTCTAACGCCAGTCGGTAACATTCCCAGCCATCAGGCCGGGCCATGCTACTCTAGGGAACACTTTTGTTCCCATATTGCGGAACACACAGTAGCATACCCAGTAGTCAACTAAGTAATGCCACCTAAATTTACTCTTTAGTCTTCATGCAACTAAAACATATACATATAGCACGTTTGCAGAACCTTTACATCTAAACATAAACAACAATTACTTTCTGTAAAATACAAATTTTATATTAAAATAATAGTAATTATCGATATGCATCATTTATAGGAAATTACCCATAAGCACACAAGCAGTCATCGTCACATATATGATAAAATCATAACATGGGCATGTAAATAGAAAAACAACATATCCATATATCATACAATTGATACTTGTCTTTAAAAATACTGTCACCAACTGCTTACAGTCCGTCCACGGACCTCCCAGCCATAGATTACATTGTTCATTACTCTCAACAGTGAATCACCCCCAAGTTGGGACTAAACTCCACCCAAGGTAAAGGGATTCCTATCCAGGCTAAGGCTCATGGACAACAGGAAAGACTACGTCTTAGGTGCTCACTCAACTAATAACCTACAACCTCTCATTCCCCACATGCTTGTTCCACCCAAGGAAGTGTGCCCCTTCTTTACTCAACAGTCCATCGGCTGCCCCACTTCCCTTCCAAGGCTTTAGAAATAGGCCGGACCGGAAGTCTCAGAGCGTTGTAGCTACAGTTTAACACCTACAAAAATCAATCCCCAACAATTCTCACCCAAAGAACTTCTCACGGGCCTGAGAACCCACTTCTTCAATCCTGCTCCAAGCTAACTAGGTACACCAACCAAAAGGGATGGGGAAACAGGCTTCAGAAAGGTGAAATGGATGTCTCAAGGATAACAGAATGTATGAGTGAATTGGTCATGGGATCATTGACTGGATAACTGAGTGTGTTTTGGAATCACTGTGAACTTTTTTTTCCCCAAAAAAATGATGGTTCGTCTGCTAGTTTATCTCCCCCCCGTAAGGTCTCTTCCCCTGTTTTCCCCCCTTATTTTTCCCCCCAAAAAATCCCCCCTCTGAGTTAAGTTTCCCCACGATATGAATGCATGTCCCCAACTTGACACTTGTCATATCAGAAGTTACTTTTGTCCACTTGTTCCCAACTTTAGAACTTAGGATAAACTAATTATCCATACTTTATGTTTTAGAAAATATTAATATAATATTCCCTTGACTTTTGGCCCTCCCTTTCCCTAACTGGTGAAGTTCAGTCCCCCATCTCTTTTATCGTGGTCAGTCTGCGCACAATGATGTATTTTATATTAATCATGAGTCATGTACAAAGTAGGCACTTTAGCCTTTAACATCTAGGCACGCTAGCCTAATTCCAAGACATACACATTCTAGCTTATAATACTGGCTCATCGGCCTACAATGTATATTATATACACAAAGGTTCATTGACCTTAATATCGCACACACTTTGTTATTGCGTGTTGTATCCTCTGTCTTTAAGGTTGCGTCCACCTTAGTTACTGCTCGCGATATCCACAAATGTGCACATTACATCCCTTTACTGCGCAGTATATGCGCACACCATGTCATGAAAGGTGTATTACAAAAATGATGTCTAAACAACTCACTATCTTGAATATACTTGGATTATATTTACATTTGGGTTCAACTGAGGGATATTACAATGCCCTCCCCTTATTTATGCACTATCCTCAGTGCATCATGTACCCATATACAACAAAATTCTCAAAATTCTTCAAAACGATGTGGGTATTCTACCCGCATTTCATCTTGATGCTCCCAAGTAGTGTCTTCAGGTCCGTACCAGGTCCATTGGACCTTTACAAGCCCTATGGATAGATTCCATAGTTTTTTGATTTTTCGATCTAGGATTTGCACTGGATGCACTTGGAAAGCACCTTCTTACTCCACGTGAATAACATTCCAATCAATAACATGATTAACATCGGGTATATATTTCTTTATCAATGATACATGGAAGAAATTATGAACAAACATAGATGCAGGCAATGCAATCATATAAGCAATTGGTCCAATCCTCTCTAGGATTTCAAATGGTCCACAAAATCTGGCTGCTAACTTGGCGCAGGTTCCCAGCTTTAGGGAGCTCCTGTTATCTTTCACTTTCAGGAAAACATGATCACCCACTTTAAATTCTATGTGGATTCTATATTTATCAGCATAAATTTTCTGTCTGTCTTGGGCAGCTTTA
This sequence comes from Picea engelmannii, assembly GCA_009831015.1. Lineage (NCBI taxonomy): Eukaryota > Viridiplantae > Streptophyta > Pinopsida > Pinales > Pinaceae > Picea > Picea engelmannii. The sequence continues at coordinate 81,152 of ML789339.1, forward strand.
AAATTCTGCTTAATTTTTAACATTTGGTCCTCCATCTCCTTGAGAAATTCTGGCTTGACTACTGTTCTATCAGTTGGATTATCCCATCTTACTGAAGTATTTCACCTTCTGTCATAAAGTGCTTCAAATGGGCTCATTTTCAATGATGACTGATACCCATTATTGTAAGTGAATTCTACCAAGTGTAGGTAGTCTTCCCATTTCGATGGTTTGTCCATCACATACATTCTCAACATATCTTCTATCACCCTATTCACTCTTTCTATCTGTCCATCAAATTCAGGATGATAAGCTGTACTAAAGTTCAGATTCGTCCTGAATACTTTGAACAATCCTTTCCATAAATTCGAGGTGAATTTCGGGTCTCTGTCAGACACAATCGTTTTAGGAATTCCATACAATCGTGCCACTTCCTTCATGAAAATATCAACAAAATTTTCTACTTTGTGAGTATTTTTTAGTGGAATAAAATGGGAAGCTTTTGTGAGCTTGTCCACCACTACCATAATCAAATCATGTAGCTTGCCTGTTCTGGGAAATCCCATAATAAAATCCATTGTCACCACTTCCCACTTCCACTCAGGAATGGGCAAAGGTTGCAACAATCCTGCTGGGTGCCTATGCTCTGTTTTAACTTTCTGGCACTCCATACACCTAGCGATGTATTCTGCAATTTCTCTCTTCATACCTGGAAAAAAGTATTGGCTCTTGACCACTGTTATGGTTTTCTGATATCCAGTGTGCCCTGCATAAGGAGAATTATGCATCTCATGCAAATTATACATTTCAAGTCCTGGACATTTGGCACAAAAATTATGGTCTTGTGCAACAGTATTCAATATACTCCCAACTTATAAATATCCATCTTCTGTGGTGTCTTACCTTGCTGTAGTATTACTACCAATTCTTTGTACTACAGATCTATATTTGCAGCCTTCATAATTTTTCTTTTAACATCATTCTGATACATGCTGATGGTTGTAGCATGAAGCTCATGCACCCTCCTGCTAAGTGCATCAACCACTTTATTTTCTTTCCCTTTGATATGATTTATATCAAAGTTATATTCGCTTAGAAATTCTAACCATCTTCTTTGTCTAGCATTTATATTTGGCTGATAAAATAAATATTTCAAACCATTGTGGTCTATTCTTAACTCAAACCTTTTTCCCATGAGGTAGTGTCTCCATTTCCTCAGGGCATGCACTATGGCTGCCAACTCCAAATCATGAGTGGCATAGTTTCTTTCTTTCTCCTTCAATTTCCTTGATTCATAACATATCATGAATCCATTTTGACTAAGGACTCCACTCAATCCTTCATTACATGCATCTATGCATACAATGAAATCTTCATTTGGGTCTACAATCCTTAGTATTGGAGCACTTGTCAATAATTGTTTCAAATGTTGGAAACTCCTTTCACAGTCCAACGTCCACTGAAACTTCATACCCTTTCTTTGCAAGGAAGTGCTTGGGTGTGCTATATTTGAGAATCCTCCAATGAATCTCCTGTAATAACCTGCAAGGCCCATGAAAGATCTGACCTCTGTCACATTCTTTGGTGTTGACCATTCTCTAATGGATTCTACCTTCTCAGGGTCCACTGCTAACCCATCTTTTGAGATGATATGCCCCAAATAATGAATTAGTTTCTGATAAAATGAGAACTTGCTCAATTTGGCATACAACTGATGTTCTCTTAATACTTGCAACACCATTGTCAAATGATGTTCATGCTCTTCCTCTGACTTGGAATATATAAGAATGTCATCCAAAAAGACAATGACAAACTTGTCCAAATACTCTTGGAAAACACCATTCATTAAGCACATGAAAACAACTGGTGCATTTGACAATCCAAATGGTACCACTGTGACCTCATAATGACCATACATTGTCCTAAAGGCGGTCTTGCTAATATCTTCTTCTTTAATTCTTACCTAATGGTATCCTGATCTGAGATCTATCTTGGAAAATATCCTTGCATCCTTTAATTGATCAAAGAGATCATCAATCCTTGGTAGAGGATATTTGTTCTTAACAATCACTTTATTCAATTGTCTGAAGTCAATACACAATCTTAACGTTCCATATTTCTTTTTCACAAACAAGACTGGGGCACCCCAAGGTGATACACTTGGGTGTATATACCCCTTCTTTAGAAGTTCTTCAATCTCCATTTGTAACTCTTTCAATTCTGGTGTACTCATTCTGTAAGGAGTCTTTGATACTGGTGCTACTCCAGGCATCAAATCTATAGAGAAATCAATGTCTCTCCTTGCGGGTAGTCCTGGTACTTCCTTGAATACATCTTCAAACTCTTTCAGGAATGGATAATCCTCCAAATTTGACACCTTATCTTCAGGTGTCTCCTCCATATGAGCTGCAAATATTTGACATCCTCTTCTATAACATTTCTTTAGCTGCAGTGCTGAAATTTCTCTAACGGTTACTGCCCTGGGAATTCCCTGCACTTTCCTTTGGTTCCCTTCTTCATCCAAGCAAGTGAATTCTTTGTTATGACAATCCAATAGAGCATGATGTGGGTCCAACCAATCCATCCCAATTAAACAACCATAGGAACCTAAGGGTAAGATGTTCAAATCTGCCCTGGTATTTAGTCCATTCATGTTTATGAGGCTGGACTTAACCATCTCTTTAACTTTTCTTCTGGCTCTTGTAGCCAGTTGCACCAACTAGGATTTCCCATGTTTGCTTCTTGGCAATTGCAAACTTTCCACCATATTAGGGTCTATATAAATATGGCTAGATCTTGAATCAATTAAAATAGCAAGGGTTTGGTTGTTGATCATACCTTCCACTTCAATCATGTGGGATTGATACTCTGCTTGCTTGTTGTCCAGGGCTGCATAAATCCTTGGCACATTTCTGCCCATGTCCTCTACTGTCTCAACTCGTTGTACATTGTGAACAACCTTACCTTTTTCACCTCTGTGAGGACAATCTTTGAACCTATGGTCTCCTTTACAACCCCAACATTGCATAGGTGGTTGTCTTGGCCCTTGACTCCCTGTGTCAATCACTCTGGTTTCCTTATGCGTTTGCTGCCATTGTGGATTATTTCTAAAGAATGGTGGCTTAGCTCCCTTCTTCCTTTGATCCATCTTGAATTTCTTATTGTCTTCCCAAGCCTTTTGGAAAGATGGTCTTTTTTTCAACTGGTCATATAAGCATTTATCTCTTCTTATGGTCTCTTATAATGTCTTGGGATCATCACACTATATTTTGTCACTGACGAACATTGGCAATCCACTTAAGTATCATTGAATCTTGACTGTCTCATCCTTAATGAAAGAGACATACTTCAATAGTTCTAGAAACCACCTCTCATATTCATCTATGGTAGTACTTCCAAGCTTGAGTTCAAATAACTCTTTCATTTTCTTGTCATAGTATCTCTTGGTCAAGTACTTCTTCTCAAAATACTTCTTGAATTCTCTCCAAGTAACACTTTTCTCTACAATGTGTTGTACCTGCACAAGTTGATCCCACCACATGGAGGCCTTTCCTTTGAGTTTATAAATAACAATTCTACCTTCATCATGAGAAGAATAATTATACAATTGAAAATAATTCCTCATGCCTAGCAACCATGTTTCGACATCTTCATCCTTCTTGTGCTCACCATCAAATGTAGGAGGTTTGATTTTGTTCATTTTTCCTCACAGCTCATCCACCCCAGATCTCTTATACCTTCTGACAGGGGATAGACTTGAGCTGTTTCCTGCTCTCTTATGGGAATGCCTATGGGGATGATGGTGATGTCTACTAGCACTTTTTACTTCTCCCTTCTCCTCTGAAGATTTGTGACTCTTGGATCTACTTGAGTCACTCTCCTTAGCCAATTTCTTCTCTATTCTGTTCAAACCTTCCAATAGTTTCATGTTGAAGTCATACTGCTGCTCTTTGGCTTTCATAAGCCTTTCATTATCAGCTTTATGGATTTGGACATCCTTCTGCAAATTCTTAATGGTCTCAGCCATATTCATATCTTCATTCCTTTCTTCTCCATGTCCATTGGAGTTTATTCCTTCCATTCCCAAATGGACATACATCTGTCTGCTCTTCTCTGGATGACTGTAATTCCCCTGTGCCTCTTCCATTCCTAGGGAATATGCACTAGTCTGTCTTGACCGAGTTTTTTTTAATTCTACAAAACGTGCAGCCATCGAAACTAATCAAACTAACCAATCAACAATTCATGAGAATATGCACCATTTTGATTCAACATACACATCAACATTATCACTCCCGGTTTCCTGGTGTTATCACCACGACAATTCTATATAAGACCCAAGTCTCGAGAACGCTGACGCGCAGTGCCTTTTGGGATACACTCGCACAAGAAGGTGGTATTTTCAAAACCACTTTCGCCAAGACGCGGTATCACGTGTCTCAACATGTCAAATCCGCCACTCATGGAGCGGGCAATGGCTAGTCAGATCACCTTGATCCATTCGTTTAATACTTCACATCCATGTGACATCAGTTGAATGCCACCATGTAACGAACTCAAAAGCTAATCATTCAAAATGGATTGGCCGAGCATGGCAACCCAACGCTCTTTGTACGTAATCTGTCTACGCTTCATAAATGGAGTTCTATAATTACCACTCCCCAAGTATGAAGATATTTGTGTATCCATAACCGTAGTAATATTCAAGCTTCTCAAATTGATTCTCTCTGTAAAGACGCATTTCGGTATCCCCAACTTGAGATACATGGACAAAGCTAAGTCGCGTGAGACTGGTTATTCGAGCAACATGCTAGGAATTCCTGCGAATAAGGAGGAAAGGGTCCTCACACACCTTCTAGCAACTAAGTTCCACATAGAGCCAGTTATAGACTCGCGATTGGAAGTCAGGTTGAATCCCATTATAAAGGATTTAGTCATCAACAATCTAGCTACTAAGAAGAAAAGGAGTAAGCGACATAAGAAGGAGGAATCTATGGTTAAAGCAGCCGAAAGTGTTGGAGAAAATCAACCGGTATGGATAGAATCCTCTTTAAAGGCAGAGATCACTAAGCTGAAGTAAGTCTTCAACTAAGATAAGCATGTCTCAACGAATTTTGAACAGCTAGTAGCGGAGGTAAAGAGTACCAGAGATGATAGGCCTGTTCTTCAACGACCCTTTTTACAACAAGCTAACTATTGTCATTGCCCTTTTGTAATTAATATGATTATATAAATATAGAAATGGATTTTAGACTGTTTTATTATAATTTCTATCTGGTGATATTATGACCCTTGTTTTATGTTATAATAAATTTTTCTTGTAATCTTATATTTTATTTTCATCTGTCTAAATCGGAAGAAATTAAAATTCAGAATTCTTTTTAATTAATGCTTCAATGCGGTTATGTGTTTATTTTTCTTTTATTATTATGCAATTTAAACTCAGACTCCTCGCCTTCCAAGCAACTTCTCGTGCATTAACTTGACCTGTTCATTTATATTATCATGCATAGCAATATTACAAGATAAACGCTTCTCCGTGCTCCTAAATCTACTGCGTGTTTCTTCTTCATCGTACCGACTACTTACGCACACTACTCTGGCGTTGTGCGCCAATATCCACTGCGTACCGATATTCCACATGAATTTTCCTCCTATGCATGTAACATGTCAAGTTTAACATACTCCTTCATGCTCAAATATCTGCGCATACTACTGAATACACTGTCATGAAACAACTTATACTCATACTTATGCACGTACCAACAAAACTCCTTTGCGTTAAGAAATACTTGTGCACCCCATGTGCACCTTACTATGTGTGTGCTTATCACGCAAGGCTAATTTCAGCGCGTGCATATACACATACTAATATTTCGTGCGGCGCCACAATTTACTGCGCACATTAGCACGCCAAAGATTCCCATGCGGTGCCAAATTTACCATGCACACCAGTACGCCAACCTTTTCCAAGGACACTCTATGACTCTAATTCAGGTCACTTCGATTGCACCCTTCTAGTCTATCCAAGCTAAGTGTTGAACTAAGGCTCTGATACTAAACTATAACGATCCCCCCCGACCAACCTAAGGCTGGGGTATGCTACTCCAGAGAAACCACTCATGCTTTGACGCCATTCGGTAACATTCCCAGCCATCAGGCTAGGCCATGCTACTCTAGGGAATACTTTCATTACCATACTGCGGAACATATAGTAGCATACCCAGTAGTAAACTAAGCAATGCCACCTAAATTTACTCTTTAGTCTGCATGCAACTAAAACATATACATAAAACACGCTTGCAGAAGCTTTACATCTAAACAAAAACAACAATTACTTTCTGTAACATACAACTTTTATAATAATAATAGTAATTACCGATATGCATCATTTACAAGAAATTACCGATAAGAACACAAACAATCATAGTCACATATATGATAAAATTGTAACATGGGCATGTAAATAGCAAAACAACATATCCATATATCATACAATTGATACTTATCTTTAAAAATACTATCACCAACTGTTTACAGACTGTCCATGAACTTCCCAGCCATAGATTACACTGTTCATCACTCTCAACAGTGAATCACCCCCGAGTTGGGACTGAACTCCACCCAGGGTAAAGGGATTCCTATCCAGGCTAAGGATCATGGACAACAGGAAAGACTCTGTCTCAGGTGCTCACTCAACTAACAGCCTACAACCTCTCATTCCCCACATGGTTGTCCCACCCAAGGAAGTGTGCCCCTTCTCTACTCAACAGTCCCTCGGCTGCCCCACTTCCCTTCTAGGGCTTCAACAACATGTTGGACTAGAATTCTCAGAGCATTGTAGCTACAGTTTAGAAGATACGAAAATCAATCCCCATCAATTCTCTCACCCAGAGAACTGCTCACGGGCCTGACAACCCTCTTCTTCAATCCCACTCTAAGCTAACTAGGTACACCAACCAAAAGGGATGGGGAAACAGGCTTCGGAAAGGTGAAATGGATATCTCAAGGATAACATAATGTATGAGTGAAATGGTCATGGGCTCATTGAGTGGATAACTGAGTGTGTTTTGGAATCACTGTGAACTCTTTGTTCCCCAAAAAAATGATGGTCCATCTGCTAGTTTCTCTTCCCCCTGTAAGGTCTCTTCCCCTGTTTTCCCCCCTTGTTTCCCCCCCAAAAAAATCCCCCTTCTAAGCTAAATTTCCCCATGATATGAATGAATGTCTCCAACTTGACACTTGTCATATCGAAAGTTACTTTTTTCCACTTGTCCCTAACTTTAGAACTTAGGATAAACTAATTATCCATACTTTATGTTTTAGGAAATATTAATATAATATTCCCTTGACTTTTGGCCCTCCCTTTCCATAACTGGTGAAGTTCAGTCCCCCATCTCTTTTATTGTGGTCGGTCTATGCGCAGTGATGTATTTTATATTAATCATGAGTCATGTACAAAGTAGGCGCTCTAGCCTTTAACATCTAGGCGTGCTGGCCTAATTCCCAGACATAAGAATTCCGACTTATAATATTGGCTCACCAACCTATAATGTATATTATATACACAAAGGTTCGTTGACATTAATATCGCACACACTTTGTTAATTCACGTTGTATCCTCTGTCTTTAAAGTTGCACGCACCTTAGTTATTGCACACGGTATTCATAAATGTGCACATTACATCCCTTTACTGCGCAATATATGCGTGCACCATGCCATGAAAGGTGTATTACAAAAATGATGTCTAAACAACTCACTAGCTTAAATATACTTGGATTATATTTACATTTGGGTTCAGGCGAGGGATATTACTATATGATCCAATCAATTTTCTATACTGAGTCAAATCAATTTCGTCATAATCAGAAGAAGACACACTTAGTTTCTTTAGATTCGTCACCATTGGTGTAGTCATGGGCTTCAAGTTCAACATCCCAAACTTATTCAATATCTCAATTGTGTACTTCCCCTGACTTAGAAAGATCTCATCAAATTTCTTCCACACCTCTAGTCCCAAGAAGTAGTGCATCATACCAAGGTCATTCATATCAAACTTAGAGGCCAATGTGGAATTTCATTCAACAATAAGGCTCTTTGTATCAGTGAGGAATAAATCATCAACATAGAGGACCAAAATCAAGGAATCACCATTAACAGTCTTGTAGTATAGGATGGGATCGACAACATTTTGTTGAAGCCAAAAAATCATCAGGTTTCCATCAATCCTCACATACCAAGATCGAGGTGGTTAGTTGAGTCCATACAAGGCCTTGTTCAACCTGCACACATGAGACTACTTCTCATGTATCACGAAACCATCTGGTTTCTTTATGTATACTTCTTCCTCAATCTCTCCATTGAGAAAGGTTGTATTTACATCCATCTGATGTACTCTCCAACCCATGGATGTTGTAGGGGAAATAATCATTCGGATATAAGTGTATCGAGCAATAGGAGAAAATGTCTCCTCATAATCTATTCCCTCCACCTAAGAGAATGATCTGAAAATAGAAGGTTGACTTGTTATGCTATGCAAGCACCCTCTACTTCATTAAAATAAACTTTACAGGACCTTGCTTCATGTGTTAAAATATGCAAGATAAAATTATGTGTTAAATTCATGCTTCCTTTAAATGGTTATGTGTGAGGTCTTTGCAAGATTAAATATGTACTTTAAATAAATACACAACAACATAACTTGCAGCAAATAAACCATCAAACTCACAACAATAACAAGATGATAAAGGAGTTCACCCCTCTCCGGGCTACATCTCCTTGAGCCTCCATCAATGGACTTGGCTCT
>ML789339.1:95347-127696 GCA_009831015.1 Picea engelmannii
AAAAAAAGGATGCATGAAATTGAACACAAAGAATGGTTACCCAATAGAGAATGCGCTTTAAAATTGAGAACACCAAGAGGATAAATGTGGGATTTATGAGTCCCCTATTCCTCATAGGGAGGGCTCTTGAATCCCTCAAAGTAGAGCTATTGCTCTCCTATTTTTGGTTGGCAATGGTAAAGAAATGTATGACAAAGCTTCCCAAGAGGTGAAAATTTTCCCCTATGCTATGCTTTCCCAAGATATTCTTAAGAGAAGAAGTGGTTTCTCCAAGAGTATTTGGAAAACATAACAATGCAATGAACTTCTTCTTATTTTTCATACAATGATCCTCTATTTATAGTAGGATTGTTAGATTTTTCACAACTAGTTTCAAGTGTGAATGGGGAGGCTGTTGGAGTTACCTCCCATCTTTTTAGTGATCCCAAGGAGGAATTTTAGGGTGATTTTGGGGTATGGTTAAGATCTACTTCATCCCAGAAGTGGTTGAGGTCTGACCAAAATCATTAATGTGCCATTTCCACATCTGCGTGGGTTTCTTTATTGTCAGTCGCATGGGGTACACACTATGTGCGTTTGACATTGTGTTAGCCCACACAGGTGCGCAAACATTGTATTTGTGGAATGTGTGTAGAAATTAAGGATCTTTTTGGATAATTTTTTTATTATCTAACAAAACTGAGTGTGATCCTCCTGTAATTATTGGTTGTATGTTGTATTTATGTTGACTATTTCTTCATTTGTTGTCTATATTTGTATGAGAAATTTTTTGGTGATAAAATATGCCCCTTGATGTGTGAGGTTAGGAGCATACATATAACTGAAATACATCAATGTTTCTTTCTGTTGAAATTTCCATAAGAATAGGAGAGTTGTAGCTACTTGTAAGAGAGATGGTGAGAGTAACCCGTCAGAGGAAAAGGGGATTTGAACTAATGCCAAAATTATCTAGAAGCAAAAATGGAAAGCTATGTACAAATGAGGAGGGCATGCCCCATGCTCATGTCATGAAACAAAAATAATATGATTGTAACTGAAAATTTCTGATGAAGTGGATGTCTGCATCGCCCTTGGGAGCATCAATAACGATAGATGATGGTTCTATGGGATGAAATGGATCTGAATCAAGAAATGGAAAATGGTGTAATATTTCGATAACTCAGAGGCATTAATGGACTAGCAAATTCAAAGGTCTTCAGAAATTACTGAAAACTGCAATGGTCTCATAGTAAAACCCACCTTAACATGAAATTTTGTTGGAGTCGAATGTTATGGGATCAATGACATTAGAAATAAATGATGACTCTTTCTATGTTTTCCGAGACTAATCATTGATAGTGGAATGAGAGCCAAGATAATACCACCTTCCTAAAAACTTGTGCTCACATCGACAGGGAATGGGGCACGACTGCAAGAAGCAAAGGTCTTCTTGACATCGATTTGATCAAAATGGTATCAGGATCTGTATGGAGGAAAATATGGATGAACTGGTGATATGGACGAAGCTGAAATTGTATGGGATCTAATAAATTCCCTTGGTTGGGGAATATGGAATGATGGAAACAACTGTAAAACATGATCTGGTGTCAGGGGGATGACCAGATAGTGGGTAAACTGTGATGAATGGGTGAGACTGCAAAGGGGTGTAGGATAGGTCAAAATATAGAAGTTTGGGACATGTATGTTGATGATAGTTGGTATTTTGGCTATTATATGGATATCTTTGCAAAGGTGAAAGGGGAATTCCCCATCCAAGGGTGACATGGGTTGTTGTGTGCCAAGGAAAAAGACACCATCGGTTGCAATGGAAAAAGTGTACTATACTTGTTGGAATTTGAAATGTGATTTATATAATTACCAGATAAATAAAGAATGATTGGGATGAAAGTAAAAATATAGAAACGAGTTCCCAATGAATTATGTCTTGGCCTTGTGGGGTGGAAGTATGGGAATGTAATTGATGAATGGTGGGGGACCCATTGGTGGGTTTATGTACTAGGTAGGAGAATGGAGGATGACATTGCAGATGGGAAATTGATGTTGGATGATATGGAGGGCTAATGATAATGCATAGGTACATTTAATGTAACAAAAAACATGACGTGGGAGTCCCTAATGGGGTGATTAGTATGAACATGAAGAATAAGTATGAGGTTCTTACTCTGGGGTGTAACACTACTAGGACTTTTGAGCCTAATGGATAGAACAACATGAGTGTCAAGATGCCAAGGGGTAAATATATGTGGGACGAATCATGGAGGTGAGAATTCTACGGGGTGATAGTACCTGAATGCAATGGAGGCGAAGGTATCGTAGATCCGGGTGTGGGGATCCTAATGATAAATGTCAAGGGGTATAATTGGGATATGAAGTTGTTTTCAGAAGGAATGAGTGCATTCCAATTTTGAACATATACTCGAAGGGGCCATAGGGTGGAAAATAATGAATGGGTTGTATATTGTTGGACCAAGTACCTACACACAAAAACATCAAATACCCAAAGTGAAAAATATATGATGATAAATAACATATGACAATTATTTTATAGAAATTATAGTGAATAAGCGTACCTGAGATTTTGACATTGATGGGAAAAATGGTCCCTTGATGAAAATTTTGGGTACCCCTGGAAGGAGGCCAAGGAACAATGAGTTCCTAGAAAAGGTAATCCCTAAAGGAGGGTAGGGAATGATGAGTTCCTGGAAAAAGGAACTCCCTTAGGGAGGCCAGGGAACTATGGGTTCCCAAACAAGGCACTCCCTTAGGCAGGCCAAGGAATGATGGGTTCCTGAGAAAGGAACTCTGTGAAGGAGGCTAGGGAACCATGGGTTCCCAAGAAAGGAACTCCCTAAGGGAGTCCAAGGAATGATGGGTTCCTGAAAAAGGCACTCCTTGAAGGAGGCGAGGGAACCATGGGTTCCTGAACAAGGCCCTCCCTAAGGGAGGCCAAGGAATGATGGTTTCCTGAAAAATGGACCCATTGAAGGAGGAGTCGAAAAAATGGGTTCTTGGAAAAGGAACTCCATAAAGGAGGTCAGGGAACCATGGGTTCCTGAACAAAGCTTTCCCTAAGGGAGGCCACATAACAATGATTTCCTAGAAAAGGTATTCCATGAAGGAGGTTAAGGAACCATGGGTTCCTGAAAAATACACTCCTTGAAGGAGGCTAGAAAATTATGGGTTCCCGAACAAGGAACTCCCTAAAAGAAGCCAATGAATGAAGGGTTCCTAAAAAAGGTACTCCCTAAAGGAGGTGAGGAGGCGAGGGAACCATGGGTTCTTGAACAAGGCCCTCCCTAAGGAAGGCCAAGGAACTATGGGTTCCTAATAAAGGAACTCCTTAAAGGAGGCCACAGAACAATGAGTTCTTGGAAAAGGAACTCCTTGAAGGAGGTCAGGGAACTATGGTTTCCCAAACAAGGCACTCCCTAAAGGAGGCCAAGGAAGGATGGGTTCCTAAAAACGACACTCCCTGAAGGAGGCCAGGGAACCATGGGTACCTAAACAAGGCCCTCCCTAAGGAAGGCCAAGGAATTATGGGTTCCTAAAAATGTCCCTCAAAGGAGGCCATAAGACAATGGGTTCCTAGAAAAGGAACTCCTTGAAGGAGGCCACATTGTCGTTATGGGGGTAACTAAAAATGACCATGGCTAAGGGGGCCTTTCCACAAGAAGTAATGAAACTATCTTGGTGGATCATTCCAATTAGGCCATGTGGCTTGTAATCGCATGATGTATGTGGGAATTAGACATAATGTGGTGGTATAAGGGTCCCCATAGAGGGTATGTTGTGGGATGGTGTTGTGTTGAGAGCTAGGTCATATGGGACCAAGGTGGGAAGTGGTATTGTCCCTTGTATTATGAAATGAGGACTAGGGGAAGGGTTGTTTCCAAATACCCAAAATTATGGACCAAAGGTATAATAGAAGGTAGTTTAAAGTTGAACATCCACAAAAGAGGATATGAAATAGTGTATGAGATCCATTATTTTGTGTAATGTATATTGGGGGGTTTGGGACTTTAAACTGTGTGGAAACATCTCCTATATGGGCATGATTAATCATCATGGAATTGGAGTCCATGATATCCCTATCAGTGATAAGAGATGATCTTATTTGAGAGGGAGTAATGACCTTATCAAGGGAGATAATATTAGAGGGTGCACCAATTGAATTGTTAGGACCTTGCTGATTGTCAATAAGAGAACCTACATGGAGGTTATCACTAAGACCATTGAAAAAAGTAGTGGCATCAAATAATTCTTCATCTTCTGGGAAGAATGTAGTTGAGATTTCATGATTTATTTTGGGGGAAGAAGCATGCATGGATTCCCACAAGGATGAATGAATCCACCCATCCTCCAAGCCCAAGTGGTGATGAGGTGGTTCTATAGGCATGATCTCATTTTTAGGGAGCGTGGATGTTACATGACTAGTGGCAGGGGACACATAGTGCATGGAATCAATGCAATCAACATGATGTGAGATGTTATTATGAGAATCCTATGGAGGGGGATCAATGTAGGAGAGTTGATAGATTGTGATGATGAATCCCTAATGTGGGAATATCATGACTAAAAAGAGTGAAGACGCCACATAACTCATGACATATATGAAATCATAGACCAAGAGAATATTGTAATCCATTGGACCAGTCATAACCGCAACATTGATCAAAACCATCTTATCTCCTAAATCGATGGCGAGATTAGGTAAGATCCCTAAGGGGGGACATATTCTACCATCAAAGGGTAAGATCCCTAAGGGGGGACATATTCTACCATCAAAGGGTAAGATCCCTAAGGGGGGACATATTCTACCATCAAAGGCTCTTCACTCAATCATAGATGGGATAAGAGTAGGGGATCCTAGTTGTTATCAATATAATGAGGACATAATACATGAGGATTCCCCATCATCTATTATACACTGATAAATTGTATGGTTTGTAATGATGACCTGTATTTGAAACGGGGTAGAAGATGACATTTGTTCTTGGATAAATTGATCCCAATAAAGGGTGATGGCCTATGATGGGTGTGGGTATACACTTCCATTTTACTTACTAGGATAAGATCTAGTAGACATTGTGGCACTAGAGGTGGAAGGGGTGCCCCCAAGTCTATATGAGTGAGGCTCAGTCATGAGGTAGATTGGGTGTGAGGGGAAGTTACCCATGTGAGGGGTAACAAATGATGTCGAGGTGCATGGAAACTCACTTGATGGAGTAATGGGTGAATTTTGGGGGAGGGATTACTTTGAGGTAGTGGTATGAGTATCAATAAGTTTATTGCATTGAGTGCACTCCAAACGAACTTCTTGGACTAGCTCTGGAGTGATTTCAGGGCACTAATGGGATCAGTGACCATTGAGCTCACAAAATGAGAAAGGATGATTATTCCATGTATGGGTGGTACATATATGATTAGTTTTATTGTATTTAGCGTGGGCACTATGAGTTCCCCCATATTTACAAGAATTCCCCCCATGATGTGGCGGTTGATAGTGGGTGTTTCTCTTCTTACTCCTAGTGATGACTAATATAACTAGGAAAGGGGGCCCAAGTTTTTCCAAACTGGAAAGAAGAATATGGAGTTATATATGGTATATGTTTTGGTCCTGTCATGGTGGTTGATGGTTGGAGATCCAATTCTTGAAGAGGAAGGGATACTAGATGGGTGAATTCTTTTGGATAGTGATGCCTAGCAAGGTGGACCCAAGAAAAGCTAATCCTAAAACAATGGTACTCACTAGTGTGTGTGCTAGTTATGCTGGCGTGTAAGCCAAATTGGGAACACCTCCCAAGATTGGGGGGAGGTTGTTGAAACGTCTAGAATGATGGGGATGTTTTGGTTCCCCTACGATTCTGGACTATATGTGAATGTGTGCACGTAGTAGTGAGAAGAATAAAGGAACAAGTGATTTGGTAAATGTGGACTATCTCAACAATGTTTTTGACAACTGTGTGTAATCAATCAATGGTAATCATACATAAACTAGTAACAATGTAATATGGTTTGGGCATTATCCACGTGGGGAATAAAATGAAACAAAAAAAATGTGTCCTAAAAGCCTATCATCCTTCCTCTCAAAAAGCACCGGGCCTTCCAAAAGCACTCAATAGAGGGGCATGAATCCACCAAAAGAGGATCTAGTGAAGGTATGCATAATCCGTTATAATGAGGGGTGAAGGGGGCATATCTCAAAAGGACTGGCGACATTTCCCAATAGACATTCAAAATATGATTACAATGTGATTGCAGCCCACAACCACCACCTGGGTAGATAAAACCTAGATTTGGACACTAAGTTACCTTGATCAAGCATGACATATAGATTTTCTACCTCAGAAATCGGTCATAGACTGGATGCTTTCCAAGGGTTGGGTGACCCAAGGAGGCACGCATAGAACAAATTCACCTTGGACTTTGACCCTTCAAGGGTGTCTCCCCGCCTTATGATGTGTGAGTACTTAATTGGCAGGATTTTGGTACCCTATTTCGTAACATTCTAAGTTTCAATGAGAAAAGGATAATAGGGAGTTATTTGAACACCTATCCCCAAAATAATAACTTAGACTACAATTTTCTTTTGTGTTCCTTCTCTGGAGGTTAAATATGTGTTGTTTAATGGTTTCTTTTAGGATGTGAAATTGGTTGTGAGGTTGGGGTCATGGGCCAACCTCATTGATTAAAAATGGTGTGAACAAAAGACTTTCACTAAATAAATGAATCCCTTATGATCCTTCTAGATCGCTTAGGGGCACGGGGAGAAAATCATATTACGGTTTCAGGTATCTAAAAAAAATATTTTGTGTATGTGGTGATGTTGTGTGCAAGAAGTGAAAGTGTGTGATGATTTTCAATAATTTTAGTGAGAAAAGTTTTAACATGTGGACATCACTTAGTCCTTTACAAATATTGCTTACTTATAACTTACTAATTTTCAAAAACAATCCTTGCAAAAATTGAAAAATCCCTAGGTAAGTAGAATGGTGGACATGTGAGTCCTTACTCTTGAGATTTAATCTCCCTAGAATGTTATCTAATCTAAGAAATATTTGAAACTATCCTAGATTGTAGACATGTGTGCATGTATAGGCCCTTACAAAATCCTTAAACTTCCTAGGTTGTTTTCCCTCAAAATTTGAAACTATCCTAATATTGTGCACATGTGGGCATGTAAGGTCCCTTACAAACCTTTTAGATTATGTTAAAAAAACAAACTAAGAGGTATTGGCCTCTCCTAAAATGATTGATTTAGTTTCAAAATACACAAACTAAGAGGTATTGGCCTCTCCTAAAATGATTGATTTAGTTTCAAAAGAAGCAAGCTAAGAGGTATTGGCCTCTCCTAAAGATTGATTTTGAGAGGGAGATGGAGATTTCTTCAATCAATCTCGTTTTCGGATTTCCAAGATCACATAAGGGTAAGAGGAAAGAGCATACTCCGAGAGTGTACAAATAGTCTTCTAGTCCCAATTTTAATGTGATTTTTGGTAAAAGGAAAGATTACAATGATTGGAATTTCAAATGCTACACTTAAGCCATCCACGTGGCAACCAAGGAAATAAAAGATGTTATGGTTCTTTTTAATCCCCATAGATGTATATGTGTGACTAAGTATATATGAAATAATTAATCCCAAGCCTTCTTTTTGTGGCTTTTACAAAGTGAATAAACTAAATCTAAGCTACTGATTTTTTTTTTTTCAGAGTCGCACGGATCTGTGCGGATTTGGGACCGAAATTTGCACAGTCTGCGCAGATTTTCCAGTAAAAAATCCATGCGGTTTTGCGTGGTCATCCCGTCTATTCTTCCTAAAATCACACAAATACAAAGAAATGGTGGGCCGACAATTTTGAAATGAATTCGTCTAACACGGGGCATAATTGAAGGGTAGTCTAGGCCATTTTTGGACCCCGCAAACACCAGAAAGTGAGAATAACAACTATAATAGACTACTTGAGGAGGAATTTGGATTCCAATCCCTATTATGGTTGCCAATATGTTTGGGGATTTAGATCACAAGGGTGAGCAAAGAGAGACCCCTTTGATTGCCTTGTTAATCCAACAAAGCAACACAAAACAATGGTTAGTAGGTTAGTGAACCCACAAGATAAAAATAAATAAATAAAGAAAGATATGAATAAAAACCATGGAAACTAAGATAAACAAATATTAACAAAGGATGGATGAAATTGAACACAAAGAATGGTTACCCAATAAAGAATGGTCTTTGAAATTGTGAACACCAAGAGGAGAAATGTGGGATTTATGAATCTCCTACTCCTCCTAGGGAGGGCTCCTGAATCCCTCAAAGTAGAGCTATTACTCTCCTATTTTTGATTTAAAATGGTGAAGAAATGTATGATGAAGTTTCCCACAAGGTGAAAATCTTTCCCTATGCTATGCTTTCCCAAGCTATTCGTAAGATAAGAAATGGTTTCTCCAAGAGTATTTGGACAACATAACAATGCAATGAACTTCTTTTTATTTTGCATACAATGATTCTCTATTTATAGGAGGATGGCTAGATATTTCACAACTAGTTTCAAGTGTGAATGGGGAGGAATTTGGAGGTACCTCCCATCTTTTCATTGATCCCAAGGAAGAATTTTAAGGCGATTTTGGGGTATGAATGAGATCCACTTCATCCCATAAGTGGTTGAGACCCGACCAAAATCGTCAATGCGCCATTTCTGCATCTGGGAAGTTTGCTCAAGTGTCAGTAGCGCAGGACGAGCACTATGCGTGTTTGAGGCCATGTTAGCTCGTACGGGTGCATGCACACTATCTTTTCTGAATGTGTGTGGAAATTCAAGATCTTTTTGCATATTTTTGTGATTATCTGGCCAAACTGAGTGTGATCCTTCTGTAATTATTAGTTGTATGTTGTATTTGTGTTGACTATTTCTTCATCCATTTTCTGTATTTGTACGAGAAATTTGCTTTTGATAACACTCATGATCAATATTTTAAAACCCTTCCTACACAATTTTATGGTGGTCTTCTTCAATGATATATTGATCTACATTAAATCATGGGAATCACACATAGATCATGTTGATAAGTCCTTGTAACTCTTCAGTTACAACCAATTATTCGTGAAGTGATCCAAATGTGCTTTTGGGGCCCCTAAGGTTGAATATTTGGGTCACATTGTAAGTCATAAGGGAGTGTGAATTGATCCCAAGAAAGTGGAAGCTATTCAAGATTGGCCCTATCCTAAAATAGTGAATAGATTGAGGGGATTCTTAGGACTTATAGGCTACTATAAGCAATTTGTGAAAACATACGACAAAATTACAGCTCCTCTAACTTCACTCCTTAAAAAGAATTCCTTTGTTTAGAATGATGTAGCAACATAAGTCTTTGTGTATTTAAAGTATTCCACATGCACTACTGCAGTATTAGTAGTGCCTAACTTTAATACGACTTTTTTTTTGGAATGTGATTCCTTAGGTAGAGGTCTCAAAGTAGTATTGATGCTAGAAGGAAACCCCTTGGAATTCACTAGTAAGCAATTGTGTGTTCAAAATTTGGGAAAATCCATATATGAGAAGGAAATGATGGCTATCCTTCATACAATGGAGACTTGGAGGTCATACCTCACAGAGTGGTGTTTTTAGATAGAGACTTGCTATGATAGTTTGAAGTACTTCCTCGAACAATGGTTTTCTTCACTATAGAAACATAAATGGGTCACCAAGATGTTGGGGGTATGATTATGAGATCACACATAAAATGGGTAAAGAGAATATTGAGGCTGATACTTTATCTAGACAATTTGAGGAGGACGGGTGACTCCTTGCCTTATCATTACCAAGTCCAGGATGGCTCAAGGAATCTTGCAGGGAATGGTTAGAAAATAGTAATTTAAAATATCTCATCCAATGACTTTAGGTAGATCCCAACCCACCTAAAATGTATTCATGGAAACAAGTTACATTGTGGTATAAAGGGAACATTGTTTTTGAAAAATATTTGACCCTAAAAAAGAGTCTTAGAGGAGTTTCCTTGTTATGGAAATATAGGATATGATGATGCTTGTCCAACCAATCCATTCTAATTAAGATATCATAATATCCTAATGGTATGATATTCAGATCAAGATTAGTATTCACGCCATTCATATTTATTGGACAATATTTGATTTCCTCATTGATTATTCTTTTGGTTCTAGTGGCAACCTGAACCAACCATGAGTTTTCAATATTACTTTTATTCAACTAAAACCTATCCACTATTTTAGGATCAATGTAACTATGAATTTCTCCTGAATCAATTAAAATAGAAACATGATGATTTGTGATCTTACCTTCCACCTAAATCATATGAGATTGGTGTTCTGCTTGTCTATCTTCTAGGGTTGCATATGTCCTTGGAATATTTCTTCCCATGTATTCTACTATTGTAACCTCTTGGATGTTGTGTAGTGTCTTCGCCCTTGCCTTGATCATACACATACTGGAATTTTCTAATGGTCTCTGTCAAAGTTCCGAGTTTATCATATTGAATTTTATATTTATATAAATATGGAAGTCCACTCAGAAACCTATATATCTTCACCCTCTCATCCTTGATAAACCCCACATACTTTAGCAATCCCAAGGACTTCATTTCATATGCTCCCATGGTCATGTTTCCCAACCCGAGTTCAAAGAAATATCACATCTTATTGTCATAATAGTGATATAAAAGAGATTCCCGTTGAAAATATTTCTTGAACTAATTCCAAGTAATCATACTCTCATCAATGTTCTCAACTTTCTTCTACTAATCCCACCACATAATTTTTTTTCCATGCAAATGGTATGTGAAAATATTGGCTTCTAGGTTAGATGAGAAGTTATGCAACTGAAAATAATTCCTAAATCCAAACAACTAGGTTTCAACATCATATTCCCTTTCTCTTTCACCATCAAAGGATGGTCTCTTAATCTTTCTAAGCTCTCCTTGCAAATTGTCCAACTCATATCTTCTTCTTTGATGCCTCCTAGGAGACACTTTTGGATTGCTCCTTGACTCTTCAGATGCATAAAAATTCTTGGATGAATGAGTAGGTGATTTGTATGCATTCTACTAACACTTCTTGAGTGACTGGATTTTCTATAGTTATCTCTTCTTTCATGATGTCTTCCTTCTTCCTCATGTCCTAAGCCTAATCCATTCTTCACTTGCCTTTGCAACTAGTTTAAGTTATGCATCATGTGAGGATTTATTTGATTATGCTCTTCCTTTTCTCTCATTATATTCTCATTTCTAGCTCTATAACTCCAACTTCCATTATGAGACTTCTCATAGTCTCTACCAATTTTTTTGGTTCCACTCTACTCCTATGTCCATTAGATTCTATTTCAACATTTCCCACAATGATATTTTTGTTGGCTTCTCTCTCATGAATGTAGTTTATTTGTGCATCCTCCATGTCTCCAATATGCAATCCTGGGCTTTAATTTATCTACTTATACTTATAATTATGCAAAATGGAAAAAAACCATTTTTTTAGAGTTATGCATATTATATATTTTTGTCAATTAATGCTACATGTGCTTCTTATCAATTCATGCCGAATTATATCAAAATTATCCAAATTATAATAAATTTGGGTTATTTTCCCCTGAATTATCTTTCTGAATAATATTCCCATGCCTTGATATGTTCTTTGAGCTGAAAGTTATGGCTTCCCGAAAAAACCATTTTCACTCAATTTGTGCATTTTCTTCATTGGTGCAATTTTACTAGAAGGCCAACTTCTGTCAACTGTAGAAGAAACTCCATCAAGAACCATGAAAAATTATGTATCAAACACTAATAATAATAGTTATGGCGAACAAGCAACATCTTTCAAATAAAAAATCTATTGCTCCATTAATATTCTACAACAATTTGGAATTTGCAACTTTGTCCTTTTTACAAATTTTCCAGGTTTAGAAATTTTAGCGAAACTGACTATCTCCCAAACTATGCACTTATGGAAAAAAATCACTAAATAAAATTTGTCTATATTTATGAGTATATAAAATGTTGAGTAAATAACATTTTCCAGTTTTGTAATCTCAGGTCACTTTTCCTCCTCTAAAAATCCCAAAAATCCCCAAAAAGTGGCTTGGAATAGTGTATTTTGGCCTATTTCAGCACCCCCCTTCGAAATACGTTATAATTTATCTAATTCCTTCATGGATTATTTTCATTTACTCTTTTCAGACTCTCTCCAAAAAATTCATCTTAAACTGGACCTCGTTCATTGAACTGGACCCAGATCTTTAAAAACTGTTGTTTTGGACTTCATGGAAAATTCAAGTAGAAATGGCCAATGACCTTGAATAGAACTTTTGTATCCCTCCTCACTGTGGGAAAAAACTATAAAATTTCATCTCAGTCAAAGTTTTTTTCCTCCTCTTATGGCCAAAATAAGAAAATGGCTCCAAACATTTTTTTTGAAACATAGGTTATCATCTGCCTACGTGACAATTTGTTGATGTGGCACCATGGGTCCACATGGAACCTTGAAGGGATGCCATGTCATCCCTTTGGCCACTTGGACCTGCCCTTTCCTCTTTTGTTACCACCTCCTCTCTATTTTCTTCTTTTCCCTTTCTTCTTCTTACCTTTATGCCTCAAAATATAAGTAAAATAAAAATATTATTAAATAAGGGACCCACCTGTATCATCTTCCACATGGAACCAACACAGTGGCCCATTCCACCAATGGGTCCCATATCTGCCTTTATTTTCTATGCCCTTCCCACACCCCATATCTAACGACAGAGATGATCGGGGATGATCGACGATTGGTGGTTGATTTTGGAGGTTAAAACAAATGAGATTTAATGACACATCCACCCTCGAAACCACCATAACGTTGAGTGGATACATGACGCTCCCATATCCATTTAAGATAATCAAAGGTTTTTCAAAGATTCTTTATCAAATATTTGATACCACTAATGGTATTAAGACACCACAATAGATTGTCGCCACGCCAAAATGGTCTACCACCTCGCCACCGGGGCTTGCCACCCTACCATGGTGACTTGCCACCGTGCCACTGAACTTCCATTGCGGTCCTGCAATAATGGAAATACAAATCATCACCACCATCACACCCAACAAGTTTCCTCCACATCATCATGACATCACTATACAAAACAATTCACAAAAATTTCCAATATTCACAAAAATGCATAATTTCAAGAAATGTTGTTCGACAACCCAAGCACCCTCTAGATCCGCCTCTGTGTAAATAACAATATTTTGGCCTGTAAGTCGGACCCTATGGCCCCAACACTATAACCAGTGCTTTGATACCAATCTATGACATATTGTTGACCTAAAATACAATATTACATTCTTTAAGTGAACTTCACAAGGATAAATCCCCCTGTGTTTTTAAAGAGGTGGTGCTCCTCTATTTCAAATAACATACAAGAACATAAAAATTCTTGATAAAGGACTAGGATTATTCTTGAAATAAATATTCACATGCAAATAATACCTAATAAGGGACCATGTATCTTATGAGAAGTAAATATTTACACTATGTTACAAGATTATAAACCAAAAGAGTATGCAGTAAAATAGGACGACATTTCCATCACAAAATTAATCATAGTAGAACATATTATTTAGAAAAAGGGAAAGGAAAATATGGACCACATATAACATAGAAATCTAAATGATCATTTCATTAAACCCAATCAAATTTTTGATAGCCACACATATGAAATCTCATGGTTAAATTTAGAGTTTTGAGAAATCAACAATGTTATGTTCCAAACTAGTTCTCTGGGAACCTCAAAAAATAATAAATGTCTTTTAAATAAATAAACACTCATGTCTCGAGTTACAAATAAAATATGCTACATTTTTCCTTCAAAGAGGACTGGGATGGGGCTCCCACAGACCATAAAATGAAAGAGAGACCTAGAAGACAAAATTCAAATAGTCAAGGGTCAACCTTAGGTTTCATAGGTTGCTGGGAACATAAAAGGAAAAATAACAATTGATTGAAGAAGAAAGATGGAAAGGGAAAGAATAGGGTTGCTACTTGACTTACTGTGATGGAATTTTTTTCGAATGACCATTTACTTTCTTACTGAGACATCCTTTGTAGATGGTTCTTTCCGTATTGGAGGTGGCATAACCACTATAACCACTTCATGCTGATATGTCTCGGTGATCTTAATCAATGCTTTTCTTAACCATTCTTCTATGTACTCCCTCATCAGAGAAACCATTATTTCATTCTTGGTTTTTATTTCAAATAGTTCATTCTTCATATCCCTTAAATCAATACTTAATTGGTGCAACATGTCCTCGATATCATCATTCTTATTAATGTATCAGACAATCCACCTCTCTATTTCATCTTCCGAGAATTCCACCAAGTCACTAAACTCAATTGCCCATGCAAATTTTAATACTTCAAGTTGTTCCTGTTGGATCATGTTGTCATTGATGTCAAATGATTGATCTCAAAGGGTTGATGCTAAATGATTGATGTCAAAGGATTGAGTGATTGATTGATTTCAAAGGTTTGATGTCAAAGGATTAATGCCAAAGGAACAATGTCTTGTCATAGCATATTGATGTAATATGTATTACCCTTTATGTTAATGGAATTATGTCAAGTGGAATCATAGTCATATGATGGCATACATAGATGAATATGGATAAATGAGTTTTAATTGATAGATGATGCATAGATGAAGATGGATCAATGAGTTGTCATTGATATATGATGCATAGCTGAAGATGGATCAATGTGGGTTCATGATGCATAGTTGGATTGATGTAGAGATGACTCATTATTGTCTTGATAAGGAGTACAAATGGATGAACTCTAAAGTGTTCCCCTTATGGTGAAAGCCCTCATGAGAAGATTCTTTGTGATTGAGTAATCCTAGCAATATGGTTAGAGAACCCATACTTAATTATGGAATAATGAGATGAAGATCAATGAATTTGTTAGTGACACTATCCTAGATGGATAATGATTTTCATTCCATTTCTGGTGGTATGTGGAATGTCACATAAATCCTCACGGTTTGAGAGTTATGGCCTTGTGAAGTTGAAGGACCCTCATATGTTGGCTTGAAGCCCCAAAAGGTCAAATAAGTCAAAGTGATTGGAAAGAAAGATGATTATTTAAATAATAAAGTGAAGTGACAAAGTCAAGGAGGATTATTTAAATAATAAAGTAAATGGAGAAATTTCCAGTTATGGAAAGTGGTTATAAGAAGGTTAACCCTAAAATGAGGAAAATGGGTTAAGTTTTCAAGTGGCTATTGGATACATGGACAAGTGGAAAATTGGGCAAAGTTGGACATAGGTGACTATGTGGACAAAGTGGCTATGTGGACAAAGTGACCTAGAATATGCTTCTAAGGAAGCTACTTGGAGAGTATAAATAAGAGGCAAGGGTCTCTTGTGATAAATATCTCTTGAGCATATATTAAAGATCTATTCTGAGAGAGAGAGAGTGGCTAGAGGATCTCATGGATGCATCAAATTTTCCGTAAGTCTGAGATCTTGATGGTGAAAATTTCAGAAACCCTAGCTTCTAAAGGAGTACATGAGAAACAGTGGACTAGAGAGCGTACATATGTGGGTTGTAGTGATCTTGAGCGTGTACATACGCGGGGTGAAGGAAGACAGAGCGTGTACAGTTGATGGAATTCATGAAGACTTGAGTGTGATCTAGTGCCAAGTTCTTAATGACTGAAGCAAGTTTCAGATCTGCATTCTGTGGGCTCAGATCTTCCATAGAAACTCTGGTATGGTTACATAGTTGTCTTGATGGATACTCTTGCATATTTTATGGTGAATGCTTAAGGGATTGTTGGTATGGTTGTTGTGATATCGTTATGTTGATTGATTAATAGAGTGAGAAACACTCTTATGGTTCAATACTAATATGATTTCCATAATATACTAGTTGCTTATACATGTTTAAGTAACATTCATATTGTATGGTTGAGGAACATGAGTGTAAGTTGTTGGAGAGTATGGATGTGTAGAGATTGGTTATGATACATATTGTATAGTGATAAACATAAGTGAATGTGACTGAAGGCTACAAAGGATCTAAATTTTTCATGAAGAAAAAAACCTAATTGATCAGAAGGAATATGCAGGTTGTAGTACAGACAAGCCACGTACATACGCGAGCTATACCACTGGTAGGGCATGTACATACGCGTGATGCACTACTGATAGGTCACGTACCTGTTGACATATTGGTATCTTTTGAGGATTGATTCCTCTTCTCAGTTGGTGTTGATTTGTGTAAGTTGAGTCTTTCATTATAAAGTCGTTTCTCTTGCGGAGTTGTAACTCTATTTAGTTGTTGTTGATAACCCAAGGATTGTAGTCCGTAATAAAAATAAAATTGTGCATACATCTTGTGTTCTTTGTGTTCCTTGTGGTGATTAATTATTGATGACATATGTTGTTGATGTATGTTCACATTTAACTGGTTATAAATGACAGCATTAAGTAATGAGTAATTGGTGATTGCACCACACTCATTCACCCCCCCTCTAAGTGTGGTCGGTGTGTCCAACAATTGGTATCAGAGCGGGCCTTCACTATAAGCCTTAAAAACCTTGGAGGAGATCCATGGATACACAAATGGATGATGAAGTTCCAATCCTTGATGAGGAAAATTATTCTACATGGAGAATAGAAATGAAAGTGCACTTGAAGGAAATATGAGCAGGTATTTGGAAGGCATCTATTGGTGGATCAACTCCTTTGAAGAACAAGTCAAAGTTTGCAGCTTAAAGGTAAGAGAAGAAGAATGATGCATTGGCTCTCAAGACAATTATTAGTGGAATCTCAAGTTCTATCAAAGAGAGCATGGGACAATGCACTTCCTCCAAGGATCTATGGCTAAAGCTAGAGAAGTCATACCAAAGCAAGAAGGAAGACACTAAATACAACTCCATCAAGAACAATGAAGGTAAAGAATCTCCAAAATCCTCTATTTGCAATGATTCTAAATGTGATGATGTTGGAAAAAAGGAAGACCTTGAAGACAATTCCATCAAGATCAATGAAGGTAAAGAATCTCCAAAATCCCCCGATTGCAATATTTCAAAATGTGATGATGTTGAATATTTATCTACAAGTCAAGAAGAAAATCTAAAGATAGTATGTGTAGAGTTAGATAATGGTTATCCCATGGAAAAAGTAGAAGATGAATTATCAGAGCTTAAAAGGAAATTTGAATGGGGTCTATTTGAATACAACTATGACCATTGTTACATAGAATATAGCTATCTTTTCGATAACACTAAAAAGTTTCTTAAGAAGAATCAAAGGCATATCTTTAAGTTAAAGGAAATGCTCAAGGAACAAGAAGAAAGTAAAAAGACTCAATTAGAAGAAAAAGAAGAAGAGATAAAAAGACTAAGGAATGAAATAGAAGAGAATAAGAAGCTAGGTGATGAGATTAGCAAAAGTATTGAAGTTAATATCCATCTCAAGACCCAAATTGAAGAAGCCAAAAAAATAGAGGAATTACTAAAGAATCAAGTAAATGAAAAGGAAGAATCATGTCATAAGTTGGAAGTTGAAGTTGTTGATATTAGAAAGAAAGTATAGAAGTCAAACAAATTCTTGAATAGCTCAACAATATTGAATGAGAGATTGGATAGTCAAATATCACTGATTCACCAAATGATAAATCATGTCTTGGATACAACAAAGAAGCTACACATGTTGAAGAAAGCACCTCAAAGAATCATGAGGTAAGTCCCTCACTCTCAAAGGATGGAAATAATGTTGCAAGTCAACCATATACACAAGGAAAGGAAAGTTTCAAAAGAACAAAGAAAGGAAGACATCAAGAAACCATATTTACAACTCAAATAAGAGAGAGACCTTCAAGATGGACACCAAAGAAAAGGTATGAAAATGTTTTTCATGGTCATTGTTACTCATGTAATGAATATGACTACAAAGATTTGGAGTGCATATTATATGCAAGGAGAGATAATGAAAGATTTAATAACACCTTAAGATGTTGGAGATGTAATCAAGTAGGACACATTGCTTCTCACTGTCACATCATGAGATGCTACAACTGTAGTGGATTTGGTCACAAATCCCATGATTTCTGGAACACAAGAATAAAGTCCATGATGAGGACTTCATATAGCAAGACTAGAAGAAGGCATGAAGTTAGGAAGGAAGACATTTTTGAAAATATGGAAGCTCAGAGCTCAAGTTATGAGAAGCAGGGACACCTTCAGAAGTGGGTAAAGAAGACTGAATAACCAAAGAAAAATGGCAGCCTTAAGGGAAGCTCAAGTTTTTCATCCTAAGTATACACGGGTTACAATGGTAACATTCGCGTACATGCAGGAGCTGACCTATGAATAGGTCACGTACATACGTGAGCTGTCTGTGCAGTTGGACATGTATCTGTGGTAAATCCTTGGGAAAATGGCTATGCACATGAGTTGCAACATGGCATGATGGTATAACTCTGTGTTGTAGGGTCTGACATGGTTTGTTGCAGGGTCTGACATTGTTTGCTGCAGGTTTTCATGATTACTTGTTGGCATACATAATTGATGTATGTATGATGGTGACATATGGTTGAGTATTGAAAGACTATCTTGGATGCATGGTACTAACCCTAGAGTGTGGATTGAGACATTTTTCTGTTGAAGAACAATGTTGGTTGTGACAGTGAAGTAATGGCACTTTGGTTATGAGATTTATCATGATGATGCTAGTTAGAGATGTCATTGATCTATTGAGGCACACTTCTAGTACATATAATATTGGATTCTTATTATTTTCTATAGTGAATGGAGGTTGACGTTGATCTATTGGGGTACATGGATGTTACATATTTGAGTTTCATTGATATATCTTATGATGTATTATTGGAAGCATATTTGTTGGATATCTTGGTGCATGCATTTGGCATATGGATGGACTACATATTGGGACTTGTAATTAATGAGTTGATGAGGTGGTCATGTTGTACATAATTGATGAGTCATAGCTTGATATCTAGTTGATGCATGTGTGGTACAAATTTGGTACATTGTTAGAGTCACCTACTAGCAGTATGATTGGAAAATGGTTTATGGTTGATATTTCATTCATATATGAGAACACATATTGATTGTAGTTCATCTTGTTGTGGTATTGGTGCATGGTTAATGCACTTGTTTGGTATAGGTGGTGATACATGATTAGTGCAATGTTGATGCACTCATAGATGGTATATGTTTGTGGATGATAGTACTTGGCTAAAGTACACCATTGCCATTACTTGGTACATGATAGATGGGATGATATAGTTGAGACACTTGTTATGATGCTTGATGGTTGTGGCACTTGATTCATGGTAAAAACATATGACACTTGTTTGTGGCACATGGTTGGCATGTTGGTAGAGGCATATGGTTGATACACTCCATTGATGATATCTTATGGCATATTCTATGGTATTGATGTACATGGGTGTTGTGCATGGTTAGCACACAATATGGCACATGATGTACTTGGTTGATGTTTTGTTCACGATTCTCTATTTCATTATTGACATATTTTTTTTCTTCATGATGTATGGTATGGCACGAGTTTCATGCATGGACAGGTCCAAGGATCGTCATAGAAAGAGTGGTTGATCTATCTTTCATTTGAGTAGTAGAATTTGTAGCAGAAGCATATTGCAGTGGTAGCATATTGTTCATATTGCAGAGAAGATAGGGGGAGTCATTCTTCTTCCCATGATTCTAGGAGGAGAGATTTATCAGATGCAGAGGAAAGACACATAGTTCCAGGGGGAGCGTTGGTCATGGAGATGCATGCATGGTTACAAGGAAAGCATGAGCTATATATCCTGAGCATTACATCAGAGTGATATCCCTTGTTCAAAAGGGGAGATCTTATTTAGAGGAAGATCAAAGGCATTCAGGAAGGGGGAGCAACCCCAAGGAGAGTTTAGGCAGGGGGAGTAGCCCTAAGGAGAGAAATACCCTTTTCCATTGATGTCAAAGGGGGAAAGATAGTCACATTGATGTGATTGAGATGACTATTGATGTAGAACAATGCCTTGTCTACATGTTACCATATATAATTGGTGTTGACATCAATGTTGGTATTGCCATCAATACCAAAGGGGGAGATTGTTGGATCATGTTGTCATTGATGTCAAATGATTGATGTAAAAGGGTTGATGTCAAAGGATTGAGTGATTGATTGTTTGATGATTTATGCCAAAGGTTTGATGTCAAAGGATTGATGTCAAAGGAACAATGTCTTTTCATAGCATATTGATATAATATGTATTATCCTTGATGTGAATGGAATGATGTCAAGTGGAATTATAGTCATATGATGTCATACATAGATGGAGATGGATCAATGAGTTTTCATTGATAGATGATGCATAGATGAATATGGATCAATGAGTTGTCATTGATATATGATGCATAGCTAAAGATGGATCGATGTGGGTTCATGCATTGCATAGTTGGATTGATGTAGAGATGATTCATTATTGTCTTGATAAGGAGTACAAATGGATGAACTCCAAAGTGGTCCCATTATGGTGAAAGCCCTCATGGGAAGACTCTTTGTGATTGAGTTATCCCATAAGTATGGTTAGATAACCCATACTTAATTGTGGAATAATGAGATGAAGATCAGTGAATTTGTTAGTGAAACTATCCTAGATCGATAGTGTTTGTCATGCCATTTATGGTGGTATGTGGATGTCACATAAATCCTCACGGTTTGAGATTTATGTCCTTACGAAGTTGAAGGACCCTCATATGTTGGCTTGAAGCCCCAAAAGGTCAAAGAAGTCAAAGTGATTGAAAAGAAAGAGGATTATTTAAATAATAAAGTGAAGTGACAAAGTCAAGGAGAATTATTTAAATAATAAAGTAAATGGAGAAATTTCCAATTATGGAAAGTGGTTATAAGAAGGTCAACCCTAAAATGAGGAAAATGGGTTAAGTGGTCAAATGGCTATTGGATACATGGACAAGTGGAAAATTGGGCAAAGTTGGACAGAAGTGACTATGTGGACAAAGTGAACTAGAATATGCTTCTAAGGAAGCTACTTGGAGAGTATAAATAAGAGGCAAGGGTCTCTTGTGATAAATATCTATTGAGAATATATTGAAGATCTATTCTGAGAGAGAGAGTGGCTGGAGGATCTCATGGATGCATCAAAGTTTCCGTAAGACTGAGATTTTGACCGCGAAAGTTTTGGAAGTTCAGAAACCCTAGTTTCTGAAGGAGTACGCGAGCAACAATGGACCAGAGAGCGTACATACGCGGGCTGTAGTGAGCCTGAGCATGTACATACACGGGCTGAAGGAATACTGAGAAAACACAGTTGATGGAAGTCATGAAGACTTGAGTGTGAGATGCTGCCAAGTTCTTGATGGCTGAAGCAAGTTTCAAATCTACATTCAATGGGCTCAGATCTGCCGTAGAAATTTTGGTATGGTTACATAGTTGTCTTGATGGATACTCTTGCATATTTTATGGTGAATGCTTAAGGGATTCTTGGTATGGATGTTGTGATATGGTTATTTTGGTTGATTGATAGAGTGAGTAACACTCTTATGGTTCAGTACTTATATGATTTCCATAGTATACTGGTTGCTTATACATGTTTAAGTAGCATTCATATTGTATGGTTGAGGAGTATGAGTGTAATTTGTTGGAGAGTATGGATGTGTTGAGATTGGTTATGGTACAGATTGGATAGTGACAGGAAAAAGTGAATGTGACTGAAGGTTGCAGAGGATCTAAGTTTTTCATGAGGAGAAAAACCTAATCGATCAGAAGGAATATGTAGGCTGTAGTATAGACATGCTGCGTACATATGCGAGATGTACTACTGGTAGGGTGCGTACATACGTGTGATGCACTACTGACAGGTCGCGTACCTATTGACAGATTGGTATCTATTGAGGATTGATTCCTCTTCTCAGTTGGTGCTGAGTTGTGTAAGCTGAGTTTTCCATTATAGAGTTGTTTCTCTTGTGGAGTTGTAACTCTATTCAGTTGTTGATGAAAACCCAAGGATTGTAGTCCGTAATAAAAATAAAATTGTACATACATCTTTTGTTCTTTGTGTTCCTTGTTGTGATGACTTATTGATGATATATGTTGCTGATGTATGTTCACATTTAACTGGTTATACATGACAACAATAAGTAATGAGTAAATAGTGATTGCTAACTAAGGAGTTTTGTGAAAGGGAAAAGTTTGAAAAAGAGCACCACACTCATTCACCCCCCCTCTAAGTGTGGTCGGTGTGTCCAACAGTTCAAATAGTTTCTCTTTAGACATAAGTATAGTATCCATTAATAATTTAGGGCCATCCAATTCTTTTGTAATATCAACAAGTTTTAGAAACATGTCACCTCTCTTGATTTTAACAACATCCAACTAAGACATAATTTCTCTTAAACATTTAATCATTTTCATCCAGTAAGCATTAATCTGCTTCATTTAGGTACTAGAGGGAAGGTTTTGTTCTCTTTTGTGGGTTTCACTTAGACTTGAAACTTTTTCTGCAAACGTTTCCACAACTTCCTTATAAAAACCTTTATTATTCTCTAGATCCTTTTGGATATATTATTTGAAATGCATAATCCTTGTTGAAAAATTTGTTGAACTCTGTGCTAGCTCCCATATTTCATGGATTAGGTATATTCTTTTCTAGATTCCATCTCCAACGTATTTTCTCACAACCAACAATAGACTATAAGAAAATTTCAATTTGTTATTTCTTTCTCAGTTGTTCTCAAAAAAAAGTGTTGGTTGAATTGCAGTTAGAGGTTCAACAAATAATGGTTTCAGAGTTAGAGCTTTCTCTAATTCCTTTATTCTTTCTTTCAAAATTAAATTTTCTTTCTCAATATAAAAAATGGATTATGTTAATGCTTCCCCGACTGCCTCGTGAAATTGTACAATTTTTTAGGGTGCAACCCCATAAAAATCAATTTCTGATTTCCATTTTTCAAACACTTTCTTATTTTTCATGTTAACTTTCTCTATTAACAATTTCTTGGATTTTTTATGGCAGGATGCGTGGTGAAGTGTGACATATTTTTCTTCAAAGGTATTTGGATCTTGAGTAACTAGAGCCTCCATAATTTCTCTAGTATCCAACAATCTTTGATCTGACCAGCTGGGTTCTTCTAATATTTTGTCTACATCCATAGCTCAAGGAATTTCCTCAATTTCAGGTATCTCTTGTCCCATTTTCATAGTTTCTCTTTCTTTTAACATGAGTATATACAACATGATATTTTTCCAAATTTTTCTTTGTAGGTTCTTTATCACCACCGTCATTTGAATTTCTAGCTGGTGTTTTTCTTGGTTCTAGACCACTACTCGTAGGTTTTGTTTTTACAGAAGTAACTCTATGTAAAAAACTGGGTGAATTAGAGTTTTTTTCTTGTTTCATCTCTACCCTTTTTTCTATAACACTCATTAGTGCTAGCTAGCTCCGATATCATTCCAGGCTTCTTCAATTGAGGCCTCAAAGATATTTTGATGATCTCCTCCTCCTTCCTTGAACTATTCAGACTTACATAAATAAGAAGAGTATCCCCCCAGGGACATGTGTGCAGAAAACAGGTCCTTAGGGTCAAAACCCTTGATGCATTTATCTTCCTTTAAACCAAGTTGATCAAGTTGACTTGGAAAATCATCCAAGTGAGAAATATGCTTGACAAAAAAAAATTCAACTCTCTAGGGAAATGAAATGAATTGCATCTTCCTTTTTTCATTAAAGAAGTGTTCCTAGTACTTGCACTTCCTACACACTTCGATGACAAAGTATCTATTAGATACATAAAAGGGGAGCAAGAAGGGTTTCCCTTGGAGACCAAATAGTCTCAAAAAACTGAAATCCTCCATAGTCTCAAAAATTTCTTTCTCAATGATAAAGGAAGCAACCTCTAGTGACAGCCTCAATGTAGAGATTATTTTTTTGAAATCAGAAATAAAACTATTATGGACCATGTAGAAATTTTATTGACTTTATGTATCCATAAGTTTGGATACCAGACAAAGACTGATTCCACCTTGAAATCAACACTCCTTTCCCTCAGTAAGTATTCAAAGGTGTGGCAGTAGGATATGGAAAATACCAAATAAGAAGTCATATATAATTTTTAGGTTTTTCTCAAACCACCAAGTTGAAATGAAATCTCATTTGAAATATTTCCACCCCAATCAATTAGGGATTCTTTGTGAAAAACAAAGTGAAGAATATAACAATATGTTCCGACACAGAGGCCATGGAATCCAATCCAATTATCCGGGAAAAAATCTAGGCAAATTTTCTGTAAGGGTATTTCAGAAAACTTACCTCAACTTAAGATAAACTACTATCATCTCATGGGATGACGAGATAGTTCTTGAGGAGCTCTGATCCTCCTCTATGTTCCTTAAGAAATTCATCGACTTCCTCATTCTTGAACTACATGGTGGGTTTTGGATGTCACAACATTCTCATGAAAACTAAAGGAGTCAAGGAGATGGGCCGCTTCCCTTGAACTTAAATTATTCTTCTTTTTGTATCAAATTTGTCTGTGCACCAGAGCATTAATTCATTGAAATCCGTCACCTTTGAAACACAACTAGCTAGTTCTATGCCTGATATCCAATTTTTTTTTGTTTCCTTCTCAGTGAGAGGAAGAGCCTTGTACCGCTTGTAATCTTGTGACTACTAGAACGCGTGATCTTCTCGTCTGAAAGTGTTAAGTGTATCTTCGCAATACAAGTCCTTTCTTCTACTTGACATATATTTACACTACTTTCTTTTCTTATGAATAGATGGATCTGTTGTCGATATAACCTTTTTACAACATAACATATTAATCCTTTATTAAATTTACCATGTATTGCTTCGATTATTAACCACCATAGCTCTTATTTCAAAGTTGTTGGATTGCATGGTAAGACTTAGAATTTATTACAAATCTTTATGAAATATTCACCACTTTAATAATGGTATTAGATTCACACAAGTGGTGGATGACGTGGTGGAGGGGAAATAAATGTGATCGGGAATGATGATGTGCTTCAATGTTATATTGTCTTTAGATACCACCACTGATCTCGAATATGTTCTTCTTTGTGTTTAATCCCTTTCCCAACATAATGAGCATATAATTAAGACTTTTCTAAAGTTGAGAAATTGTGATACACTCACTCTAATAATTGAAATATTCTATAGAACATAAATATAAATATTTCACTTACCTAAAATTTCTATTGATCATATGGAAAGATTTATATTTATGTGCATATAGATATAAATCATGGGAACTTTTCATAGTCAATTCCAAGTTGTGGCTCAAGATGTTCTCCATCATTTGAGAGACATTGATCTAGTTCAGTACCCTATACTCTATCAAGAAAACTTCAATACTCTAGTATAGAAGTAATATATTTACTTATTGATGTAAATGGAAGATTTTTTTTTTATATTTGTAATATTGCTTGTAATATTTCTTATGAATAGAACGAAGAACAACAAGGGTTAAATAGGCTCTAAATAAAGTTAGCACCCTAAATGGATAGTACAAAATAAGTTCTAGGAGACCCATGGAAAATGAATTTTCTGGGAGTGGAGTATAGTACATGACTTTGTAATTTCCCAAATTAATTAATAGCTTAATTAATCTTCTTTTTTCAAAAAAATTAAACATTTCTCGACCCCAAAGTGAAACAAAAAGAACTTAGAAAGATAGATCTAGTATCAAGTCGGGGTTTTACACAGTATATGAAACAATAAACTAAGTATTAGATTTTGATATAGTGAAAAATAATGCTAACCCCAAACTATAACAATAAGAGCTTAAAAAAAGAGATCAAGTATTGAACCTAGGTAGTGAGCACCTACTGATGGAAAACTAGCCACAATACTCGACCTATTTTCATTCTCTCCATAGTGCTTGCTAAAACTAATAAGAGAAAACATTGCTTCTAAAACACTATTGAATATACCATTATATGTCAAAAATTAATGAAATTATTTTAATTCAAAAACATTGTCCAACCTAAAAAAATTCCTAAATTTTCAAATTTTAACTATATTTTACTTGAAAAAAAATTGAGACAGAAGGTTTTCATAGTTAGTTATAATGATGCATAAGATTTTTGGAAATAAACTATGTATTATATTCAAAGACATCCGAATACAAATGTTTTGGGTGGACTCTTCACCCATCATGAGGGACAAGTAAAGCTTCAAATAATAATGAAATCTAGTGTTGGGGTGAAATATAAAGGGTGAAAACCAATGGGTAGGTGTTGTGATTAAACCAATAGTATGTCTAAAAATGAGGTGAGAATAAATGAAAATAAGGGAACACCAGAAAAGTTATTATTTATATTTAAAGGTATTATCATAATAAAAAGGTAAAGGAAGAAATAACAAGAAAATTAATATTAAAGGAGTAGAGATGTAAATGAAGAAATAGTGTATATTTAATTCATAAAATTAAACAAGTTAAAATAAAAGACAATTCAAGTGAAAATGAGAGAAAGGATTAAACCAAAAAAAGAAGAAGAAGAAACATGAAGAAATAACCAAGAATTAATTTATAAATTAAATGAATTAAAATTAAGAGAAAATTCTAAATATAATACATAGTTTATTTCACAATTCTTTAAACAATTCTTAAAATTTCATATTTTAATTAAACTTTACCTTAAAAAATAAATGTCTATGAATATATTTTTTAAACAAAGATCTTAGTAATAGCTAAAATTTGTCCTCTTTGCTTCAAAATAGGAGAATATGATTCCAATTTTCTCTCTGCCCCTTAACAATAGTGTTAAGTGTATCTTCATAATATGAGTCCTTTCTTCTACTTCACATATATTTACACTGCTTTCTCTTCTTACGAATATATGGATCGGTTGTCAATATAACCTTTTTACAACATAACATATTAATCCTTTATTAAGTTTACCATGTATTGCTTTGATTGTTAACCACCATATCTCTTATTTCAACGTTGTCGAATTGCATGGTAAGACTTAAAATTTATTACAAAGATTATTGAAATCTTCACCACTTTAATAATGGTATTAGATTCACATAAGTGGTGGATGACGTGGTGGAGGGGAAATAAATGCAATCGGGAATGATGATGTGCTTCAATGCTATAATGTCTTTAGATACCACCACTGTTCTCAGATCAATTCTTCTTTGTGTTTAATCCCTTTTCCAACACAATGAATATATAATTAAGACTTTTCTAAAATTGAAAAATTGTGATACACTCATTCTAATAATTGAAATATTCTATAGCACATAAATATAAATCTTTCCTTTACCTAAAATTTCTATTATCATATGGAAAGATTTATATTTATGTGCATATAGATATAAATCATGGGTACTTTTTATAGTCAATTTCAAGTTGTGGCTCAAGATGTTCTCCATCCTTTGAGATACATTGATCTAGTTCAATACCCTATACCCTATTAAGAAAACTTCAATACTCTAATATTGAAGTAATATATTTACTTATTGATGTAAATGGAAGATTTATTTTCATATAATATTTCTTATGAATATAACAAATAACAACAATGGTTACATATGCTCTAAATAAATTTAGCACACTAAATGGTTAGTACAAAATAAGTTTGAGGAGACTCATGGAAAATAAATTGTCTAGAGTACAATAAGTGACTTTGTAATTTTCCAAATTAATTAATGGCTTAATTAATCTTCTTTTTTCACAAAAATTAAACATTTCTCGACTCCAAAGTGAAACAACAAGAACTTAGAAAGACTTATCTAGTATCAAGTCGGGGTTTTACACAATATATGAAACAATAAACTAAGTATTAGATTTTGATATAGTGAAAAATAATGCTAACCCCAAACTATAATAACAAGAGCTTAAAAAAAGAGATCGAATATTGAATCTAGGTAGTGAACACTTACTGATGGAAAACTAGCCACAATACTCTACCTATTTTCATTCTCTCCATATCAAGAAAACTTCAATACTCTAATATTGATGTAAATGGAAGATTTATTTTCATATAATATTTCTTATGAATAGAACAAAGAACAACAATGGTTACATATGCTCTAAATAAAATAATGCTAATAATATATTTACTTATTGATGTAAATGGAAGATTTATTTTCATATAATATTTCTTATGAATAGAACAAAGAACAACAATGGTTACATATGCTCTAAATAAAATAATGCTAACCCCAAACTATAACAACAAGAGCTTAAAAAAAGAGATCAAGTATTGAACCTAGGTAGTGAACACTTACTCATGGAAAACTAGCCACAATATTCGACCTATTTTCATTCTCTCCATATCAAGAAAACTTCAATACTCTAATATTGAAGTAATATATTTACTTATTGATGTAAATGAAAGATTTATTTTCATATAATATTTCTTATGAATAGAACAAAGAACAACAATGGTTACATATGCTCTAAATAAATTTAGCACCCTAAATGGTTAGTACAAAATAAGTTCTAGGAGACCCATGGAAAATGAATTGTCTAGGAGTACAATAAGTGACTTTGTGATTTCCCAAATTAATTATTGGCTTAATTAATCTTCTTTTTTCACAAAAATTAAACATTTTTCGACTCCAAAGTGAAACAACAAGAACTTAGAAAGACTTATCTAGTATCAAGTCTCGGTTTTACACAATATATGAAACAATAAACTAAGTATTAGATTTTGATATAGTGAAAAATAATGCTAACCCCAAACTATAACAACAAGAGCTTAAAAAAAAAGATCCTAGGTAGTGAACACTTACTGATGGAAAACTAGCCACAATACTCTACCTATTTTCATTCTCTCCATAGTGCTTGCTAAAACTAATAAGAGAAAACATTGCTTCTAAAACACTATTGAATATACTATTATATGTCAAAAATTAATGAAATTATTTTAATTGAAAAACATAGTCCAACTTAAAAAAATTCCTAAATTTTCAAATTTTAACTATATTTTACTTGAAAAAAAATTAGAGGGAAGGTTTCCATAGTTAATCATAATGATGCATAAGATTTTTGGAAACAAACTATGTATTATATTAAAAAACATCCAATTAAAAATGTTTTGGGTGTACTGTCCACCCATTATGAGGGACAAGTAAAGCTTCAAATACTAATAAAAACTAGTGTTTGGGGTGAAATATAAAAGTGAAAATCAATGAATAGGTGTTGTGATTAAACCAATAACATGTCTAAAAATGGGGCGAGATAATAAATGAAAATAAGGAGAACCCCAGAAAAATTATTATTTATATTTAAAGTCAATATCATAATAAAAAGGTAAAGGAAGAAATAACCAGAAAATTAATATTAAAGAAGTAGAGATGTAAAGGAAGAAATAATGTATATTTAATTCATAAAATTAAACAAGTTAAAATAAAAGACAATTCAATTGAAAATGAGAGAGGATTCAAGAAAAAAGGAAGAAACACGAAGAAATAAGGGAGAATTAATTTATAAATTAAATGAATTAAAATTAAGAGAAAATTCTAAATATAATACATATCTTATTTTTAGAAATCTTATGCATTTTTAAAACAATTCTTAAAATTTCATATTTTAATTAAACTTTACCTTAAAAAAATGTTTATGGATATTTTTTTTAAACACAGATTTTAATAATGACTAAAATTTGTCCTCTTTGCTTGAAAATAGGAAAATATGATTCCAATTTTCTCTTAGCACCTTAAAAATAGTCAAATATGATTCCTCATCCACATAGCATTTGTTTATTTATATCTATTTAGGGTTTTGACATAAGAAAAAATCTAATATTTAAATAATATAGAATATTCATTAACCTTAAAAATTTATTTTAAAATTTTATCTTTTTATCATAATCATCCTTAAAAAAATACTTTGATTATGGTTGACCTTGGTTCACTACAATTAACTATGGTTAATATTTTTTGTTATGATTGATCATGGTAAACTAGATGTTTGACCATGGTCGATCTTGTTTAAATATGATTGACAATGATTAAACATGGTAGTCATTGGTTGACTTTGATTATCCATGTATGGTTAACTATGCTTGACCATCCTTAATTCTAATTGACTTTGGTTGACTACTGTCTGATTATGATTTACTTTGTTTGACTAAAAGGTGATTGACTTTGGTTTTAAACGTACTTTGTAAACTTAACCATGGGCACAATCAAAAATTGCATCGTATATCTATATAATAATAATAACCCCCTTGTTTATGGGACAAGGGACCCCCTCCGTCCAGCGATTTGACTGGTAAAGTCGACGAAGGTATACATACCCTACCCCCTCTGGATTTGAACCTGTGACCTGTTAAGAGGAAACACATGTTCTTAACCATTAGGTCCACTCAGACTGTATAAAGGAGAGAACCATATCCAGTCAAATTCATTACGTAATTGCCCAAAAACTTGACAGAAAACAATGGATTTTTCGTCTGATACTATTCCGGAAGAGTTTGTGGATCCTCTGGTGAATGAATTTGTTTACGACCCAATTCGACTGCCCCTCACCGAAGACCCCGCTCAGGTTCTTTACAACCGGAAGACACTCGAAAAGATTTGGGACAGTAAACAAATCGCCACTAACCCCTACACCCGTCGGCCCTTCGACATTCACAGTGTCATCCCCCAGACGGAGCTGAAGCAAGAGATGCGCCAATACATCATCAACAAAAACAGAAGCGCCCTTGAGGTCATTCCGGCGGATTACACTGAACCCTTAAACTCAACAGATATGAAATATCTGTTGAATGAACTGGTTAGAGCTGGTGAGCATTGTTTGCTCGCGGGGGAGAGCAACAATAATAATGAATCAGAGGCCAGTTGGAAGGTCCTGTGGCAGAAATTGAATCTGCTCCGTCTTTATTGCCAATACACAGCAGAAAACAGAGAGACTTTTTTGTCAATCAAGGGATACGAATACTTGTTGAATGTAATAAATCCCAGCCTATGCCCCTTATCCTTCCGCTACTCCTCTGCAATAGAAGATACCAAAGAGGCGTGCAAAGAAGTGGCCAAGATCCTAGATGTCGTCGGCTTGAAAGACAGCGATTTGCCGGCGGTCCCTCGAGCCAATATAACGGCGCTTCTGCAGATTCTCGCTGAGCTTCTAAAAAGCGAAGACTTGAAAATCCAGAGTATGGTTCTAAGAATTTACCGCGGGATGTGTGACAATTGCGCCGAATATGTTCTTCGACGCCGCGCCAATATTTTCTCCATTCTTGGCTTTTATTTTGCTCCACGTCTGTTACTTAGGCGCGGCAATACCACGGATATAACTAATGAAGACCTGTACAATACCAGCGCACTTCTGGAGGCTGCCTGGATCAGAAATCGCAGCGTGAATGCGCCGGATTATTACGTTGATGGTGTCGTCAAGGTAG
The DNA here is from genome assembly GCA_009831015.1 of Picea engelmannii. NCBI lineage: Eukaryota > Viridiplantae > Streptophyta > Pinopsida > Pinales > Pinaceae > Picea > Picea engelmannii. The sequence continues at coordinate 126,788 of ML789339.1, forward strand.
TAATTATTTGCATTTCCCGTTTCCAAGCCCTGCATGCATCAATTACTCCTCCTTCTCAGGCTCATGGTCAGGCCAGCTTCATGATCAGCGGCCATGAAAATCAGATTCAGGAAGAGGAAGGGAACGATATTAATATGATAACTAGGTCACTTGAACGAGGGCTCTTCTTAATTGATTGCATAGTGATGCACAGCAATGTAAACAGATATCCTATTGTGCTTGAGTGGAAACAGAGGCTGCAGACTTTCGATATAGTCAAAGACATTGTCGGAATGGTGGAGCATGTTCTTGAAGGTTGCAATTTCTTCCAGCCATCGCACCTGCTATTTGGTTTTAAAATTACAGCTGCACTTTGTCGAGAAGAAGACAGCGTTAGTGTGATTACAAGGAACAATGTTGTTAGGGTTTTCGGAGAGTTTCTGGGAAGCGATTTTGTTAATGAATACGATACGAAAGTTAACTTGTTGCTTCAAGATATTGTGCACACTGCTTCATAGAGGGAAAGAAACTTCCATTCACAGTTCCATCATTTTCATTTTCAGGGTATCTGATAGATAAATATAAAAAAGATGTTCTCCTTCTCTCATTAGAAATCTAAGATCATTTTCAGGATATCTGATAGGTAAACCAATTATTCCTGTAACATGATAATTGATATTCAATATTAAGAGCTTTATCTAGTATCTCTAAATAATGGATCAGCTATATATATATATATATATATATATATATATATATATATATATTGTTCATATATATATAAGAATAATAATAATTTATTTTTAAGGTCATAGCCAAGTCACACTAAATTGGTGTATTAGACCCTTTTGTTTAAAGTGTACATTCTACGGAGGTATACATACCCTATCCCCTCTGGATTTGAACTTATGACCTCTTAAGAGGAAACAC
>ML789339.1:127814-140929 GCA_009831015.1 Picea engelmannii
TTAATATATTAACTAAGATTCATCTTAAACTACACCTATCAAGTGTATTAATTTAGATTCATCTTAAACTATACCTATCAAGTGTACTAACTTAGATTCATTTTAAACCTCATGTGATACTATGAGATATGTGGTTTGATCGGGTGTGTGTGTCGGGCGATGATTTTTGTCCTTCATCAGCTGCAAGTAATGGTATAATGATTGGTGAAAGGACCCAGATGTGAGGAGAAATGTCTTGTTGTATGTCGTCTTATCCTTGAATTGATTTGGTGAGCCGTTGTTATATCCCACAATCGTTTGAAAAATATTTCCTCCTACCTTTTATGAACACGTGTCATCTTCCTAGTGGTTTAATTCCTTTGAAATTTGGGAAGGGAAGGGAATTTTGTGTTATGTCATGCTAATGTCACTATGGTCCCATGGACACGTGGAAGTTTCATATTGGTCCATGTTGGTGTTAGGTCAAATTACATTTCACCGAGGGCTTGATACGTTAATAGGCGTACCTAGTGGGCCCCTTTTGTATGGGTGGAAATCTTAGACTCTCTTTGATGAGTGTCGTGGTGGTGTGTGGTGACATGCCATGTTGTTGTTGCTCCTTTTGAGTGTCCTTGGTGGACTACTAAGTCAACTCCAAGTGGCGTTGAGTGAGTGGATAGATGTACGCTTAGTAATGGGTGGATAGGTGGTTGGGTGAAACTAGGATACCACTTCCGCAACCCAAAGAGATGGTTTTTCATTCTTGAGGAGATCATGTTTCGAGGCCCTCAGGTTGCATATATGGAGTGACGAGAGACTAAATGACTAGTAGTATCCTTTTGCACGGATAGAAAATCCACTCACCACAAAAAATGGTCACAGTTTTGCAGATGACATCCACCACAACCGTTGGATTTCGAAAGGCAATGGGCCTTGCTCCATGAGGTACAAGTCAGTATTATGGTGAGAATCATTTCAATATTTAAGACATTTGATTATGTTGTATCTTAGATTGCTCTAGATTTCATGATATATGCTTGGACATTGTCTTTTTCCCTGCTTCACCTTGGTGATTGACATTGTGCCCTAGTAAGTGGTTTTCCTTGGTGATGGGTCTGTTACTGGGAATTCCCTCAATGAGATATCATATCGTTATCGACCATACTTACCACTTTCCATCATTATTCCCCTCCATTTCCTTATCTCTTGGGATTTTAGGGTGTATTGACCCAAGAAGAGGTTGTCCCTCATTCTATGGGAAGAAGGGGCTGAAGGCCCAAATGGGTTGATCTTGGGTAAAATATAAAAGCCGTATATAAACCTTCCAGATGCTTCACCCAGGGATCACCCAAGAAAGAAATGAAACACTTATCTTTGATTTAAGGGGACCCACAATATAATAAAAAATGCTAAAAAGGTTAGTTGAAGGGTAAGAGGTCTCATTACGAGCCGAACTATCATGTCCATGAATATCTACCGGTATGACATTACCATCATCTGGTCACCAAACCAGGGTAATGGCTCTCAGTTGCATGGATGAGAGAAAGGGGATCTCATCACAAGCCAACCTTCTCATTTCCACAAGGTGTTTGTGGGTGACATTGCCATTATTTGGTCACCACACAAGGGAAATGACCTTCAACCTCTCCTTATTCTATATGGAAAGAAAATAAAGAAAGAAAGATAAAAGGAAATTGATGGGCTTGGAAAAAGTGCATTGCGGACGAAGGTACCACACACCCTCTACAAAGGCACCCATGCATGAGACACTATGACCCCTTGTATGTCATGAGCCCTATGCCCATTGAGTCTTGACCCCAACCACTTCATCCAATTTACATGTCTTAGAGAGGGATCTCTTGGAAACTGTCCTTGACCTAGGGAAAGATCTACCCAATAGGACACCTCGTCAACCCTCCCATATTCAAGCTTGACAAGTCACATCGTGTCTTTGAGCAATTAATTGTTTGATATATTGATTTTTGATGCACATGCTTAGATGGATTATTTATTGATTGGATTCACTTATCATGATGTTAAGACTTGAGACCCTTGGAGGGTGTGCTTATTTGTCTTTGTAGGACCTAGTTGGTGGACAATTTTGGGAGAACAAGCCTAGCTTGGGCTCCCATGGGGCTTTAAGCCCATAGGTTGGATGCCAGGGACCCACATGTCGGATGAGAGAGAACAGACTTGGAAGGCCTTGATGATGACTTGTATGACATAGCCCAACCCTCACTAGCCAAGCAATTTTTCCAGGAGGGATACAACGTCCTCTTTTTGAGCAATACATCATGTGTGGGGGGCTAGGGCATGGTGGTGAGATGATATGCTTTGGCACTTGGAATTTTTGAGGGGTTTGAGGTCTTGACCTTGAAGGAAGATATTTGGATGCTTGACACGTGGCTTTGGAAATCCTAGACACCCTCCTACACCAACAAATTGCTCCTAATTCCAAAACATCCCCTAAATGGGTGATGTCTTTCTAAATTAGGGTTTTATTTGTGCAAAAGTGAAATTTTAAAGGAATTGTTTAATATTGTTTTGTAAAAGGGGAAATATTAGGGTTGTGAACCCCTAATATTGTGTTTTACCCTAAAGTATGTGGACAAAGTATGTTAGATACATTTTGTATAAATAGAGATCATAAGATCTCATTTTAAAGATAATTCTCCCTCATTGTGAGAGGACTTGGTCTGAAATTTTCGCTACACTTGGCTCTTTTTGTCTCTTGTGCACTTGTTTATGGCTATCTTGATGAATGGTTGATGGAGGAGTGAGGTGGTAGCCTTGGATGATGTTTTCTAGGTCTTATGGTGGATTATCTTGGAATTTCTCTTGATCTTGGTATGGTCTTTTTGATGCAGGAGCATTGTAAGCAGCCAGCCAAGCAACCATAAAGGTGGAAGACAGCTGGAAAAGCGCAACACACATTTTGCACATTTTGAAATGTTTTTGAAAAACAATTAATGGGTAGATATTAATGTAGTAGTTAAAGAAAGTGTACTTGCATGTTGTAAATAGATCTTGAGCACTGCTCTCATCTATAGAATGTGAAGGCATTTATACGTAATTAATGAAAGTAGATAGATTTGAATTCATAGATTAGACAGTTTAGAGAGTAGGAGGGAAAACGGATATAGACACCCTTACCCTTGTATCATTGTAACATTATGATCATTAGAACAGAAGAAGAGAGATTTTTTTTCATAAGTTGTTGAGCTATAGCAGGGAACTGTAGAGAAGAACCCATGTACAAGAGCACTTGAGTTAATATATGAAGCTTTGACTCAATTTTCATGGTGTTATGATGCTTACTGTTTACATTTGTTGAATGTTATGCTTACATTTGTTTTATTCTCTCTGTTTATGCATTTGTTTCAATGCTGTGTTGAATGTGTGATTTCATGTTAAGTATATGAAGTCTGAGAGAGGAGAAGAATGAGTTTCAATTGTTTCTCATCCTGAGAGTTCTTGCAAGGAGTGCAGTGAAATGTCCGCAAGGTGTACGTTGACAAGAGATCTGATTTTTATCTCAGAAAACTCAGGAGAGATACCGTTGTTCTCATTTCCTGCAAAAGTGCAGGTGAGGCACAGAGTCATGCAAGGTGTGTGCAGGCTAGTTGAACCCTTAAAAGTTATCAACTAAGGTGAAGGTGGAAGGACTGCTATTGCAAAGAGTGAACAGAGTCGAGGACTCAAATAACCAGAGGTTATTTGAAAGATTTCTGCAAGGAGTGTGAGAAGGATCTCTCTTGGAGACTTGAGTTTGCAAGTGAAAGCTCAAGAGGGATAGTACCTTTGAAGTATTCAAAGGGAGATGAAAGTCGAAAGCATCTCATAAAAGACAAGTTTAGGAGGAAGAACACTGATTCGTCTCGCAGAAGTCATTGAGGAGTGAATCGGGCGATCATAATTCTCTGAGGAGAACTCACGAAATCGCAGGGACCGTAGGATCTAGAGGAGTTGCAAGGTGGTTAGGAGTTGGACGAATCCGCCACCTTGACATCAAGAATCAACGTGGACCGTTGGATCCCGCAGATCTATGAGAACGTTAAGACTGAGTGCCTTTCAACATTTAGAAAGCTCAGGAGGAGTAACGTCCGTTGGATGGGAAGCATCAGGAGCGTTGATCTTGTGCTCAAAATCTGATATTTCAGGTTTCAGAGTTTGGAGTGGCAAGTGATTTTGGAGTCACTACATCACAAACTCCTGGTATGTGAAATCGCGCCAACTATTGGATCAGAGGAGGTTCACAACCGTTGATCCCCTTTGAAGTGAAACATCGACATTTCAGTATTTCAAGGTTCGACATACTGGGAATCCTGATGACAAGGAACCGAGACCTTAGCATTGAAAATCCCGAAGTCGCGAAACGTGACATGCCTTTGGTGTGAAACATCAACATTTCGGCATATCGGGGTTCGACATACCGGGAATCTTGATGACAAGGAGCCGGGGAACTTAGCATTGAAAATCCCGAAGTCGTGAAATGCGACATGCCTTGGGGTGAATTTCGAGATTTCGGCATTTCGGCACTTCGGGTGTTGGGAAGTAGAAGAGGCAGCGATCTTTGGAATCGACAGTTTCAAACTCCTGGTTCACGAAAATCTGAAAGATCCAGAGTTGTTAGATCGTGGAGGATCTCAGTCATAGATCACGTTGGAGGTTAGGTTTTGGGAATTCGGAGATCGGAGTTTCAGGAGGTGAGGAACCTTTCTACTGTGGATCTCACAAGTCGCGAAATCCCGAAGAGTGGAAGGAAAAATTCCCAAAAACTTTGAAGGACAATAGCCGTGAGCCCAATCGAGTTTCGGGGTTTCGGGAGTCAAGAGACAGAGTTGCATGTCAACGCAACTCCCGAAATCGTGAAAAGGAAAAATCCGAAAGTTGGGTCCTAAGCATTAATCGGAGGATACATGCGACATAATTCAAGGGAGTGGTCAAGATTCGGGGAAAATCCCGAAAGACCTTCGATCTCACCAAAAAGGGGAAATTTCTTGAAACTAGAAAATCATAAGGGAAGAGGAACGAGTGTTGGTCGATCACTCAAGTTTTGAAATGACGAAATAAGTGGCAACAAGAGGCGTGTGTTCGACGCATTGAAAAAGTCAACCCTCGTTGACGTTTCGGGTTTCGAAGGTTGAAGAGACAAGGGGCTCGACAACAGGATTCACGAAATCGTGAAATCCAAAATCCCGAAAGGAAAAGAAAATCCCCAATCATATTTGTTGGTCAGTTGTGGAATACACCTATTTGTGTGTGTGTGAATTATTCCCTGAGGGGAAACCAAAGATTCAATCAGACTCAGGGGAATATTTGGAACGATCCTACGCGGATCTTGGCCCGAGGGTCAGGGGTCTGCACCAATTTTGGTATCAAAGCTCAGAATAAGTTCTTTTCTTTTTGTAGTAGAGAGAAAAGAGGAACATTTTATAGCCATGCCGCCAAGAAGAAGAGACAGGCCAATGCCAATGCTTGATCCAGCAAGAGAAAGAGAAATGTGAGTGTTACGTGCTAGGCTCGATGCTATGGAGACAGCACAGAGGCACATAGTTGACGCTGGGGATATCAGCGAGGCCGAAAGTGAAAATGAAGCTGGAAACGAAGAAGGAGAAGTTGCAGTCGAAGATGCTACAGATGAATGCCTATTCAGGGTTGTTGCAAGGATAGGTGCCAGAGAAAAAATGGACATTCCAGTGTATGAGGGAAACATGGATGTTGAAGAGCTTCTAGACTGGATTAGAGCTCTAGACAAGTACTTCGACTATGAGGATGTCGAGGAAGACAAGAAGTTCAAACATGTCGTTACTAGACTTAAAGGGCATGCATCACTATGGTGGGATGAACTGCAGGCTGACAGACGCTGCAAGGGCAAGCAGAAAATCAAAAGCTGGGATAGAATGGTTGCAAAGATGAAAGCCAAATTTATACCCAAGGATTATCAAATCACTCTGTTTCGGAAGATGCAAAATTTGAGACAGAAGTTGATGTCAGTGAAAGAATACACTGAATAGTTCTACAAGATAAACATCAGAGAAGGTCATCGGGAAAGTGATGATGAAAAAGTTGTCAGATACATGAATGGTCTGCAGTGTGACATTCATGATGAGATGAGCATGATGACCATTCGAAATGTGGAAGATGCTTATCAAATAGCTCTAAAAGTCGAAGAGAAGCTGAGCCAGAAGCAAGGTCAAAGAGGCCGAGGTAGAAGTCAAGCCAGAGGCAAAAAAAATTCCCAAGACAGAACTCAGAGACCTAAAGAAGAGAGAAAAAAACCTCAAACTCAACATGAGAGAGGAGGAAGCTCACAGAGAGGGCAGTATGCTGATAGAAATACTTTTCCTCGAACCAGAGGATGAGGAAGAGGTAGAGACGGTGAAGTAAAATTCTTTGTCTGTGGAAAGATCAGACATAAATCCTATGAGTGTCCAGATAAGAAAAAATAGATCTAGGCGGTGAAGTAAAATGCTTTGTCTCTAGGGCCTGGTGCGAACTAGTTCGCCTCACATAGATCTTACCCACTTTTGCGGAGGGTTGTAAGCGCACGACGCAGGAAGATCAAGAACTACAATAATAAAAGAGCCAATAGCCAAATCTTTGTGGACGTAGCCCAAGAGGGGTGAACCACGGTAACATCTGTGTAATGAGTTTAATGTTTACATATCTTTAACTTCTTTTAGTAATAGATGACTATGATTGATGAATAACCAACACATTATTAGAATCTATTTATATTTTGAGTTATATGCATGCGATTCCTGAGAACAAGTAGATTACAGTAACTGTTCGCAAAACAAGGCCTTAGTCAAGAAACCCTTTATCTCCTACTCTATCCTAGGCTGTAAACGCCTGAGTCTTACAGTCAACCATCCTTATCTATCTCGGGTGAGACTGCGCAGTACCTTCTGGGCGTTGCGTTGCCTTCTGGTTTACCAGAAGGGCCGATAGTTAGAGGCTTTGTTGGAATCCCGAATGACATGAACCCTGGGTCAATAACTCAGATAACCTGAGAAGGGAGTCGATTAAAACCAATAGTTGGTGTCATTTTTTTCATCGACGTTTCGAATCCGAATCAGGATTCGTCATCAGGACTAATCGTCAAATGAGAGCTTGTTGATCTTCGTCAATTAATACTTTGAATGCAAGACAATTTTAATTCTTAAATTCTTAAGAATTTATAAATTAAATCTGTCTTTCATTCAAAGTATTAATTGACAAATATCAACAAGCTCTCAATTGATGATTAGTCCTGATGATGAATCCTGATTCAGATTCGAAACATCGATGACGAAAATGACACCAACTGAGGATTATCTGGATAAAACCTGTGAAACTCAACCATTGTCGTTTAAAATATCTTTTCGGATCAAGTGGTATTAGAGCTAGTTGACAGTTGGAATTTGAGTTTGCATGTTTATTAGGGAAAGGATCATATCAGTTGGAAGAATGGCGTCTAAAGAGGGACTTTCTCAGGATGAGAAGGATATGTGAAAAAATCTATTTTCCATGTATGAGATGGTGAAAGTGTTGTATGAAGACTACTTGGAATGAAAGATATCAGTTCAAGAGAAAGATTCAAAGAAAAACAGAGGCAAAGAAGAATTGAAGGAATTTCCTTCTACATCTATTTCAGAAAACATCTATGAGGTATGCAGTGGAGGTCATTCATCAATTTCGCATTGTTCCCATCAAGATGGTTTTGGTGCATTTGAAAAACATACAAGAGGTATAGGTTTGAAATTGTTAACCAATATGGGATATGAAGGAAAGGACCTTGGAAATAAGGGCCAAGGTATCGTTAATACCATAGAGGTTGTGGAAAGACCTCGTTATTTAGGATTGGGATATGGCGAAGAGGAGATTGGAGCATTCTCCAAGATGGGCTCCAAAACATCAGAAGCAAGTAATGCTTCAAATGATCATCTTAATTCATTGCAGGTTTGATTCATGTAAGGTGATGGTGTATCACTCCATGATTGTGATAGTGAATGAAATTCATCTCCAAAAAAAAGTGAATATTAGCAAGGAAGATATAATGGTCATGGTTTTACCAATTCTCTTTTTTATTATAAAAAGCATAATCATGTAATCCAAAACTTGTGGAATATGTATCCATGTACTTTTTTTCATTCACCCAAGCATTGTGTTGCCAAGTGTTGGAAGAGACAATCTTTGTACAAGAAGTTTATGTTGACTAGGAAGGAGACACGACATAAAGACTCAACTCCACAATGGAAGAAAGAGAAGGGAAAACAAGTCTAGATGCCAAAAACTCACTGCACTTATTGCAACAGGGGAGGACATCAAAAGGCTAAATGTTGGAAGCTTAATCCAAAGCTTCGTCCAAAGAAGGACAAAAGGATTGTGCATGTACTCATGACGGAAGAGGAATTACCAGCGAAGCAAGAGGAACACCATGAAGAAAAGAAACCAACCACTTGGTTTTTCCAGAAGTGGATGTCACATCTTCATTGTATTTTTCTTCCATTAATGTAATCACACATGTTGAAATGATGACCTGTTATAACATCATTTTTGTACAACATAGTGTTTTGTTTTTGTCCTTATGAGTATGTAATCAGTAAGGTTCATTTTGTAACCTTTTGGAGGACCAAAAGGTCTTTAGTGGGGAGGTGTGATCCAGATTTAGATCCAAGAGCTTGATGGGGCTCAGAAAGGCCTAAAAATCAAAGTTCTCGTAATCACTTCAAAATGGACGTGTCCATAGGCCTCATCGATACGAATCCAACACAACTTGAACAGGCTCAAATGGACGTCGTATGCTCCAGATATCACGATCTATTCATTTGGCCAAATAGGCGAAAAAAATGTTGACTGTAATGTCCGTATAGTGCCACGTGGCAGCTGACTGTATAGTTCATACAACTGATGTGGTAGGGTACATGGCACTGACGTGGTAGGGTAAGTGGTGCTGACATGGACAAAGGATCACTGGGTAGTTGATGTGACAGGTGGACCTATCTGGGAGTGACACATGTCACCACTGCAAGGGTGACACATGGCACACCCGTGTGGCTTACGTGGAAGGTACAGTGGAAGGTGACTGGGTTGATACTCGAAATACAAGTGGACCAATGGTGCTTGGACATGTGGCATCAGTTTTGGAAAGTAGTGACGTTCCACGTGGCCTAGACATGGGCTGCCACATGGCACCCATTCATTGGTTGTTGGTATGGTGCAAAAATGGTTTGGAGCATAGAAAATTCGAACTGAGGACCTCCATGGGCGAATGAATTGGCAAGGCCAGGCTAGCCATCCCACCCTCACTATGGTTCTTAACCTATGGTGGAAAACCCCATATTTAAGTTTGATTTTCATATATTTTAGATGGAGGTAAGGGTTGGGGCTTAGCCCCAGCCCCAATGCAACATTGCATAAGAACTTACCCATGGAACCACAAGCCTATACTCCAACCGTTGGTGTGAATTCTTTGGGCCTAGCCCCCGGTTTCGGGCTATACAACTTGCTCCTCCATAAGACCCGGGGTATAACAGATAGCGTGGGGTTATAGTGTTAGATTCCGGTCGATCGGGCTAGCCCATCGACCAGGGGCTATGGAACATGTGCTACATTGGATAAGGGGGGCGTGTGGATGACTAGGGTGAGGCCACATGGCCAAGCCATATGACCCATAGCCAAACAAAAAAGGGGCCAGCACGCTAGGAGCTTGGCCTGAGGCCACATGGAGACCTTCCATATGACCAAGAGCCGTGAAAAAGGGGTTGCACCCTTATATTGTGAAAAGTGGGTTATTTAACATTATATTAAGATTTTTTATGATTTATTCAACAAATTTTAGAGATTTTTGGCCAATATTGGGGGATATTGGGCCCTTTTCGAGGCCAGATCTTGGGGAGAAGTTGGGGGGTTGTTACCAACTTTAGATCTATATAAACCAGGGATTCTTGAAGCCAAGGGAGAGGTTCAAAATAGGTTTATGCTGAATATTTTCCAATCCAAAGACATTTTTATGTAGGGAAGTTGTTGAGGAGAGCACCTTTGCGGGCCATTTCTAGGAGCTCCAGTCATCTGATTTCAGTTTCATCAATTTTGTTGGGTTCCAGAGATCCGGTAGAACAAGAAAAGATCAGTTTGTAATATTTTTTCCACTGTTATGATGTCCTTTTAAAGATTTGAACATAAATAAGAAAGCCTCACCCACTAAGACAAAGGCCTAGAGATGTAGGCGAGATTGTCAAACTCCGTTATCATATTGGTGTTTATGGTTTGTTGATCCTCATGCTTTATTTCAGATCTGTATATATTTATATGGTTGTTATGTTTTTTCTATAATTATCCCTCTTTCATTCAGCTTCCTAAATGGCTAATTAACACATGCTAAATAACTCCACAATTGTCGTTTAAAAGATATTTTCGGATCAATGGGGGTATTTTGAAGGAGCTAGTGGTATAATTTATCTAAGTCACTCACATGGCATCAAATTCAAGTTTGTTTTAGGGTAAGGGTCAAATAATTTTGTAGAACTTATTTCTTAAAAAATCTTATTGAAATTGGTGGCACAAAATGGAACTACAAAAAACTAAGTGTTTTGTGACTCATTGATTGTTATCAACTGGATGACACAAAAAAGTAGAATGGAAAACTCAATTCAAAGTCCAATATTTGATGAATATTGATGAAGTTAGTATATATATATATATATATATATATATATATATATATATATATATATATATATATATATATATATATAACTCGATTTTATTTTCTCATGTATACATAAAATTTAATAGGGATGCAAACCTCTTGTACAAGGAAGGGTTGCAGTTGGTTGTAGGTTTAGGGATTTGGATCAAAATCAAGGATCTTGTTAATACAAAGAACATCAATTAAACATATTCTCCTTAAAACTTCTTGGATTCATATGAGAAACAATACTTCTCCTACCAATCTTGGAGACCACCAATTTTGGCTACTTTTAGACAAAATTCTATTTTGTCTTTTCTTGGATTTTCTAAAGAGGAACATTTTTTTTCTTGTCAATCATACACAATCCTCTTTTTTTTTATCATAATAATATATGTATATTGAAAACATTCAACCGATGCATGTATTCAATGTTATGTTTTTGTTTCTTACTAAACAATCATATTTTTTAAAATAGACTAGAGATAGTATATACATGAAAGTTTTGGTTTCAAGACAATTCGAACTATTTAGGATTCCCTTCTTATATATTTAGGATTCCCTTCTTATATAAATGAGAAGGGAATTAATATTTCTCTCCAAATTTTCAAGGCATCTATAAAATATATCTTTCTTTTAGTTCAAGTTAAAAATATAAATTTTGGAATTTTTTTTATTAAAAAAAAGGTAAATTGAGAAAAAAAAGTAAATTTATAAGAAAAAAAATAGATAAAATGATAGATAAGTTGTTATACAACTTGTCAAATTCATAGGCTGAAAAATTTGTTAAACAACAATGTTGATGTTAAACATTAAATTTCAACACTCTTTAGTATATAAACCATTTTCTAATGTCATTTGATTTTTTTAAAGTGTATTACTAATATCCATTTGATTTGATAAATAAACTTTAGAAAAGTATATATATATATATATATATATATATAAGCTAAACATTAAATTTCAACACTCTTTAATATATAAACCATTTTCTAATGTCATTGAATTTTTTAAACAAAATCATTTTATATCAAATCAAGTATTTTTTTTTTTTAAATAAAAAAGAGTAGTACCTTCTATATTAGATAAGCACATAACTTAGACAAAAATACAGAGTCAAGGCTAAAAACCACCAAAAAATACTGTCGGTATTCGGAAACCAGTATAACTGAGGGGCTGATAGCAGTTTTAGCCATAATACATATAACTGAGAAGCCCCTGTCCTGCCCGAAGGAAACCAGGACAGGTGCTAAAGGTCCAAGAGTTCATAAAGCAGAAAAGCATTAAACAGAGCCAGGTAGCAGTAGAACATAATCATCCGGAGCGCCGTCACCTTCCCTCGCCTGCCAGGTGTGCCTTGCTGGAATAGCAAACTCCTGCGCGCACATGGGACACTTATGCTGAGCTGGAGCTCCGGAGAACGCGCCGAGGAGAATATCTAAACGCTGGCTCATGAGGAGCGTCCTGAGTTCCATGTCGGCCAGGTGGCTGCGTAACTCGAAGACCAAGGCCAGGTGCTCGTCGCTAAGAAGAAAACCATGCATGCCAACATCCGAGCCACTGCGGGGAGTAGTCCCCGAGTCCATTTCCTCATCCAGATCAGCCGCAGCCTTCCTCTGCTCTGCGTTAACCTCATTATCCGTGGGAATCTCCGCTTGAAGAGATAGCAGGTCGTCCTGCCAAGGAATTTCTTCAATGGGACAGCCTGGGATGTCGTCAGCACTGTGCGAGGCGTGAACGGGGTCCTCCATTGCTCGACGCTCCTTGATGCATGGCAAGTCACCGATGGACGGGTCCTCCTCCACTATGCATGTGGGCAGCGCAACCTCAGGCTCGACATCCCTTTCATTACTCAAGCTAGAAATCAGACCTTCCTCGCTGCAGCCAGCCTTCTGCTCGGCGATGATGTCGAGCAGCATTCGCCTCTCTGCACGAGCTTTTTTGCGAAGAATTGAGGACGCCAAAGAAAGAGATTTCTCCAATTGCTGCTTCCTGCGACGCTGCGCCCTGTGAGCGTCCCAGGCCGAGCCCCGACGAGACCTGGCCCACTCACGAACCATTGAGACCAGGTGGTAAGTGCAGGGAACAAGAGAAAGCAGCGCAAGACTAGAGGTCCCAAACAAGAACAACAGCCAGTGCAAATCCTGAACAAATCGACTCAGACGAGTTTTCCCCAAGAACAAGGAGCTCTGGAATGCCTCACCAAAATGAATGGAGGAAATGGTGAACGGGCGAGCAAATGTCATAGCAAATTCGTAACTAGGCTCCATAAAAATCTGTCCTTCCGAATCCATGACCGGACTGAACTCGCGAGAGGAGTAAATGGTCGCGCGAGGGAACTTCACATTCGTATGATCCCTGCGATGGCCGACCCCCATTGTTAATGCTAATGCGTGGGTGGCTGCCATCCGCAGTTAAACCTGCTCTTAAATCTGCTCTGAGTGCGTGTCCAAGTGTCACC
>ML789339.1:142769-156861 GCA_009831015.1 Picea engelmannii
ACTCTAACCAATCACAAAAGGGTTATCTATCAATATATGTCATGGCCCCATTCCTCCCGACCAACGAAAAGTCCATTTTGTTTGAGAATGGCTTAGCTCTTGAAAAAGCTCTACCTGAGAAGAAAGTGAGATCTTCAACTTTAATGGATTCACCCATCATATCGTCGTGCCCAAGAAAGTGGGTCTCTTTTTAAGGATTTTCTTTTGAGTTTGAAGATTTCATAGATTTTGTCCTTATACTTCATTGCAGTGTGGCATTAAAGTTGATTTCAACAAGGATTTTCTTTAAAAAAATATTCGGTTAAAATTGGATGTAATTGTTCAACTATGAATACATTGCTTTCTATTGTACATTTGCTTTGAAAAAACCCATCTAGTTACTTCATGTTTAAAGACTAAAGCTTTCTTCCACACTAGTTCTTATGCAAAGAATTATAGAAATCAAAAACTGTCACTGGGTGGAATTACTGTAAAATAAATCAAACAAATGAACTAATTTCAAATCAAACAAATTCTAAGAAATATTGTTTTTGATATGAGTGAATCTATGAGGATGTGTTTCACTTTCTAGTGAAAATGTGATAATGAAAAATTGACATTTTACATATTTATTAAATTGAAGCTCTTCAAACTTATATATACTTTATGAGTTTTGATGTGAAGTAAAAAAAACAATATGTAGGAAACTATATATCTATATATCTATATAATAATAATAATAATAATAATAATATATTTTTAAGGTCACGACCAAGCCAAACACCAAATTGGAGTATGAGACCCCCTTGTTTGTGGGAAAAGGGACACCCTCCGCACAACGATTTGATTGTTAAAGTCTGTGTGTGTGTGTGTGTGTGTGTGTGTGTGTGTGTGTGTGTGTGTGTGTGTAAGGTCACGACCAAGCCAAACACCAAATTGGTGTATGAGACCCCCTTGTTTGTGGGACAATGGACACCCTCCACGCAACGATTTCACTGCTAAAGTCTATGGAGGTATACATACCCTACCCCCCTCTAGATTTGAACCTCTGATCTCCATGGAGGAAACACATGTTCTTAACCATTAGGCCCACTCAGATTGTGTGAAATTTCCATTTAATTATATGTTTGTCCTTGCAATTTTTGCAAAAGTTAATAGGTAACTTTTGTTCTGACTTGACTAATTCAGTGTTCAATATATAATTTTCAAAAACAATTATACAACCATGATATACATATAACATAGTGTATCCCACTTGTTTTTTAATTTTTTTGGGGGGAATTATATTTTTATTATTTTGTAAGGTGATTAATTAATATTTAAATCACATTTTAAACACCTTTGTGTTCCCAAAAAATGAATTTTCTCTTGTCTATGTAAAACCAAAAAACAAAAATACTCTTTTGAAGAGTAAACATCCACAAGTATCCCAAATATTTTTTCTAAATTTTTGGTTCTGCAATTTTTAAAATACTTATTTTTCTCTAGGGGCCTTCACTACTTGAGAGAATTAAAAAAAGTATAAGTTTTAGAAAATTAGAAAATTATATGCCATTGAATAGAGGATTAAAATATGAATACACATGCATCAATTCCACCACCTTCCATGGAATATATGAAGGGAAATCCCCTCTTGGAAGTTGTAGTTCCATGAAAAATTGAAAAAATAGGGATGATTTTTGGACTTTCAAAAATATAGTATGAAATCGAAAATGAAAATATTATGTCATTGGATAGAAGATTCAACAAATCAAAGAGAATCACATCCACCACCTTCCATGGAAGAGATCAAGCGAATTCACCTCTTAGAAGTTGTAGCTCCATGAAAACTTGCAAAAAAAAGGGAAGGTTTCTGTATTTTTAAACACTTGATCAAGGTTTAGTCCTTAATCAAAGGTTTAAAAGTACTTACTTTAAGGATTTTAGAATCCATCGATCGAGGTTATTTTTTACTTAAACCATCAATTATGGTTTTGTTTTCTCGATCGAGGTTTTAAGCTATCAATTAAGGTAAAAAAAAAAATTGAGGGCTTAAAACCCCAATCAAGATTATTCCTTGATTGAGGATTTTCATAGGCCATTTCCACCTATCCCACTGGCCAAAAAGTGCAACCCAACTTCATGGATTAACCCAAATACTCTACTAAGTGCACATCTTGATGGAACTAATATTTGTCCTAACATTGATAAATGTTGTGCAACAAACAATGTTGTGGACAACAAATCCTCCTTCCACCCATTGGTTCCCTTTCTTACTAATCAACTAAGGGAAATGTTTATATATATATATATATATATATATATATATATATATATATAATTCCTTTTTGAGAAGTGAAATAGTAAAAAAATATTAAAATTATTAAAAACTTGTTAACCTTGAACATAAATATGATTTAAATCTTAGAATAGTAATAACAACAGTAATAATTGAAAATGATTTAAATTATATTAACCTTCACCGAAATGATTATGATGATTATGAGTAACGTCCACTGATACCAATTGGTCTATTAGACCTTAATAATGTAAGAGATTACTTCAATTTCTTTAAAATTGTATTTTTGTGCTCAAAAAACACTAAGAGAAATGTTCCAAGATAATTGTAGTTTTGATGACTTAGGAGGTTATGAAGGTCTATATTGTGGAAAATATTTTTAAATTGGGATATAATTTGGGAATAGGTAGGGAAGTCTAATATGAAGTGTTTTTCATCTTCAACTCTCTTAGTGTCACAAAGATGCAATATTATTTCATCCCATAGTGTTTTTGGAAATTTCCAACACCCAATTTCACTATGTATCTTGTGAGAGTTTGTTATTATTCAAGCAATGCTGATTTTCTTCTTTGCACTTCTCAAAACTGAGAGGTACTTTTGATCTTATAAATTAGGGTTGACCATATCCTTGTAGTATCTTAGTTTCCTTTAATAATCTATTATTTATCATACCACATATTCTCCTTAAATTCAGAAGTGGCAATATTTGTAATATTATCGATATTCTACATGATGAATTCTTCTTATTGATGTTTGGGTAGCTGTGGGAGGATCTTTCCCTCCTATATGACCTTCTTATATTTGGAGAAGATTTCGGAAGCATGATATCCATTGAACAGATATTGAAATACCCTATTAGAGAAGTCGGCCCAGAAGAATAAAGTAACAATGAAAAGGAATCTCCCTAGAGAAGAAGTCGGCCGAGTCTAGTGGCCAGGAAGACTATAAATAGAGGACATATTGGCTCATTTTTTCACTCACTCACACTCTCCTAGCTACACATAAGCAAGGTGCAAGTTTGGAGGAGGTGACACAGTAGCTCAAGCTGCATAGTTTATTCTTTCTTAGTCTTTTGGTATCTCTCTCTTGTGCGCTACTCCTTGAGGAGGTGCGCTACCTTTGTATGGTGTTGTTGTTGTAGTTAGGGTGGTATTTCTGGTTAAGCTAGCACTTTTTCTAGGTTTAATATGACTGGAATTTATTTGTGAGCAAAATCTATCTAGGAAAGGTTGTTGGGTTTTTCCTCCATTTCGGGTTTTCCTAGGATAAATCTCTTGTGTTCTTTTATGTCTCTTGTTTATGTTGCTACTACTCAATACATGATATATATGTTAATGTTAACAAATTAAAAGAATACTAGTAATACTAATGCTCTATAAATAAGGAAAATATAACATGGTTTCGGAGCGGGTTACCTTCAGAACAGTTTGACCACTAGAAGGAATATCACTAGTACCTTGCAGCTGCAATAATTTTTCAAGCTCATTGAGCACTATCCCAAGGAAGTTGGGAATAATTACTTCACATATAATTGTGCCCTAACCTAACACAAACCCTGAAAACCTTAGCGTGTCGTTTGGTGAAGTTTGAAAAATCAAGGTTTTTCAGTGCTAGGGTTTCTACCGATGAAAATGTCAACCAGTATGAGAGTTGAGGATAGATTGGATGGAGCAGATAACTTCATATCCTGGAAGAATAGAATAAAAATCATTCTAGAAGAGAATGAATTATGGGATCACATCAAGAATATCCTTCCAAAACCCAAAGATGAAGAAGCAAAGGCAAAGTTCAAGAAGAATGAGGTCAAGGCCAAGATGATCTTGACAGACTCAATCAAGGATCACCTGATACCCAATGTATCAGAACTAAATACTGCAAAGGGGATGTTTGATTCCCTAACTAGGCTCTATGAAAGAAACAACGCCAGTCGAAAGCTTACCTTACGACATCAACTCAAAAATGTGACTATGAACAAATCATAGATGATATCCAACTTCCTTACAAGGATCTCATAGATCAATGACTAGTTAACATCCATTGGAGATCCAGTAGAAGATGTTGAACTATTAACCACTACACTAAATGGTTTCCCTCCCACTTGGGACCCATTTGTCCAAGGAATTTGTTTAAGAAGGAAGTTACCCAAGTTTGACAAGTTATGGGGATATTTCTCTCAAGAGGAATATAGATTGATGTCCAAGAACAAAAAAGTATATGATGAGGAAAACCAAGCACGTGTAGCACAAGTGAAAAAGAGAAAGGAAAGAGAAGAAGGCATTCCAAGGAGGTCTAATAAGCCATGTCATAAGAGGGATGTTTCAAAGGTTCAATGCTTCAATTGCAAGAATATGGGACATTATGCCGCACAATGTCCTCACAAACATGAGAAAGAAAAGGAGAAGAATAAACACCATGCATATGCAATAGAATTCATAGAGCACTCAAAGGAATCAAAGGATGAAGAATTTTTCTTTTAGACAATGATGTTTTCATATGAACAATAGAAGGAAACTAAAGTAGGACAACAACACCAAACTCCAGGTTTGCATATCAGGTTTGATATTTTATATTGTTGTTTCTTAATAAAGTATTGTACCTAGGATAGAAGTCTTTACAACTTTATTATTTGTTGTTGCTATCAAATTTTTAGGTACACCTGAATACTATCGGTATGATTACGATTAATAAAATGCTCACTGTTAATGATATATTTGTCTACAAGATGAAATTGATCTCCTCTAGGATATCTTCTTGATTACTAACCATTCCATGGAGGTTACCATGGAAATGTTGTTCTTATCTCTTGCTTTAGGCAGGTCGTAGGTGATAGCTCTGAGAAGGAGCTATGCTGACAATTGTAGGAGGAAACTATTTAGACAGTCTCTAGCCGAGACATAGAACTGTGTACATGAACTTACACACCCATGTGAAGTAGAATATGAATAAGAGTATCTCTTATGGAGATTGACTGTGAGGAGAAGAAGGATCCAAATATGACCATGCAGTTAATTTGACCACTCTTCATATCATCAGGAAGAGTGAGAAGTGCCAGAAGGGCCTACCTAGAAACAAGGGAGTAAACACGCATGTTCTGATATAGATACATGGCATTAATAATCCATGCTATCAAGAGAAGCATATGACACCACTAGTGGTGAGGTAGGAAGCCCCACCAAGTACCATCTCAGAAGGATCTAGATTTCAGAGGGAGTCAGCCCTTAAGATCCAGTAGGGAGGAGAAACATCCCAACATAGTCCATAGGAGATTAGACTTCAGAAGAAGTCAATAGATGTAGAGGAAGAAATTGGATGTGGAGATCGTATAGACTTAGAGGGAGTCAAGCTTCAGAGATATCATGCAGATTCAGAGTGAATCTGATCTCAGAGAGAATCATTGGCTTTGAGAATTTTATTTAGAAAGTATTCCTTGCCAAATTCAGATAGGAGACAAAGATCTTTTCCAGGACTGACAGACATGTGCCATGACTTGAGGAGGCTATATCGAGGATTTAGAGGCTTCTAATAAATGTGATATATCTTGGGATTATTCCCTTGTCTCGATAGACCTTGCTATAGTGATAGAGGAGGTAGCTAGTTAGAAGGACTGAGATATAGATTTCTCCTCACTTCCAGAAACTACACATGTTTCCCAACTATGCCGTGTTGATGAGTAGCATCATTGATTCAAATCCTTCCACCATTGAATATGTTGTTGAGAAGAAGGAATGGAAGGATTCCATGATAGAGGAGTATTAGTCCATCATGAAGAATGATGTGTGAGAGGTGGTTCCGAGACCAGAAGGGAAGTCAGTAGTGACTTCCAAGTTTATCTACAAGATCAAGCAGGTTGCATCTGGTAGCATATAAATGTACAAAGATTGATTTGTGGCCTTAGGATTCTCCCAACAAGAGGGAGAAGATTATGACGAGACAATTGCTCCGTTAGACAAAAGAAGTGTACATAGAGAAACCACAAGACACATTAGAATGAGTCTCATGTCTACATATTGAAGAAGGATTTGTACAGGCCTAAGAAAGCACCTAGGGCATGATATTCCAGATCAGACAGTTATTTGATGGCTTCCCATTGATCCTACATTTGGATGACATGTTTCTGATATGATATGAGAATATCATATTTGGGTACAAAATGTTGTTCGCTTCAGAGTTTGAGATGAAGGATCTAGGTCTGATGCATTACTTCTTTGGATTTTGAGTGTGGTAGAGATCAGATGAAATTTTCCTTAGCCAAGGAAAATATATTGTTGAGATTCTACAAAGATTTAGGTGATGAACTACAAGTCCATGACCACACCCATGACGATAAATATGAAGCTCTTGAGTGACAAATATTTAGATTTGGTGGATCCCATGATGTATAGACAATTGATTGGATCCTTGATGTACCTGGTTAACACCAGGACAGACATATGCTTTGCAATGAATACCTTGAATCAACACATGGTTGAACCTAGACAGGTACATTGGATGGTATAAAAGTATATTTTGAGGTACCTTCATGGTACAGTTGTATATGGATTAAGATATGTCTCAGGTGGAGATGTGAAGTTGTAGGGATATACATACTATGACTGGGCAGGGAGTGCAGTGGATTGGAAGAGTAATTCCAGATCTTGCTTCAGTCTGGTATTAGGCATGATCTCATGGTTGCGTAGGAAGCATAAATCAACGGAACTCAATAGTACTTCAGAAGCAGAGTATATCACAGCAAGAGTGGCAAGCCGTGAAGCAATGTGGCTCCAGAAGTTGCTAACCAGAATATTTGATCTAGAATTGGAGCTAACTTTAATGCATTGTGAAAATAAAAGTTGTGTGAAGCTTATTGAGAACCCCATATTCCATGAAATGTATAAGCATATAGAGATAAAATATCATTACATCCGGGACATGGTGGAGAGAAGAGTTGTGTAGCTCCAGTACATATCCATGGACGAGAAGATAACAAACATTCTCACCAAGCCCTTGTCAAGAGTGAAGTATGAGTACCTCAGGTACAAGATTGGAGTGTTGTCGAATGTCCACCATCGTTGATAGGGAGCTGTGTTGTTTCTTCTCATGTCAATTAACGCCTCTGGCCAAGGGTTCCCTAAATCAGTCATGTGAGGTGACTGATGGGGTAATGCATTGTTGGACCTGCTGAGAGAAGAAGCATTACACACATAGTCGTAAGACTATGGTGGAGACTGTGTGACACTGGACAATGTTTTTGTGCTACTTCGGTGGTTGTGTACCACTGGTGGAGACTGTGTGTCTCTGGACAATATTTGTGTGCTACTACAGTGGATGTGTTCCACTAGCAGAGGTTGTGTGACTCCAGACATTATTTGTGTGCTACTTTGGTGGTTGTGTACCATTGGAGAAGATTGTGTGTCTCTAGACAATAATGGTGTGATACTACAATGGATATGATCCACTGGTGGAGGCTATGTGACTCTGGATAGTAGTTGTTTGCTACTACAGTGACAGTGTGTCACTACACAGTAGTTGTGTACTACTTGGCAGCAATTGTGATCTATCGGATGACATTATAGTAGTTGTGTTCTACTATATGATTTTCATAGAGATTACCATATCTATTGATGTAGTTGTGTGTGCTACCACTTGATTGTAGAGTCTGTGCCTGATGATTCGAGCTATCGAAGGCATTATGGCAGCCATGTGCTTGCTAGAAGATCGAAGAGTAGTTAGTGGACTACCAGATCAAGACATTGTGAAAGATGTCCCCCTAGCTAAGAGGGAGTGTTGATGTTTTGGTATCTTTGGGAGGATATTTCCCTCCTAGATGAACTTATTATATGCAGAGAATATTTTAGAAGAAATAGATCGATTGAACAGATATTGAAATACCCTAGAAGAGAAGTCAGCCTAGAAGAAAATAGTAATAATGAAAAGACACCTGCCCAGAGAAGAAGTCGGCCCAATCTAGTGGCCAGGAAGACTATAAATAGAGGAAGTCTTGTCTCATTTGTTCACTCACTCACACTCTCCCAGCTACACAGAAGCAAGGTGCAAGTTTGTAGGAGGTGAAACAGTAGCTACAACTGCATAGTTTATTCTTGCTCAATCTTTTGGTATCTCTCTCTTGTGCACTACTCCTTGAGGAGGTACGCTGCCTTTGTATGGTCACTTGCTGCTGCAGCTGGGGTAGTATTTATCATTAAGCTATCACTTGTGCTAGGGTTTATTTGATTAGAATTTCTTTGTGAAAAAAATCTATCTAAGAAAGGTTGTTGGGTTTTCCCCCCATTTGGGGTTTTCCTGGGATAAATCTCTTGTGTTCTTTTTTGTCTCTTGTTTCCATGTTGCTACTTCTCATTACATGATATATATGTTAATGGTAACAAATTAAAACAACACTAGTAACACTAATTCTCTGTAAATAAGGAAAATCTAACACTTCTTGTATTCCCCAATGATTTAGCCAAGATTTGACATCTCTATTCCATCCCTACTTGAGCCACTCGTGCTTTTGGCTAGATTTTGAAGAAAATTTGGGGAGCCTCTCATCATAAATGTTGTTTATCTTGTTCTTGTAAGTTAGATATATAATCATAGAAATTTTCTCGATGGGTGAAAGGATTGCTTCTATGAGGAGTGTGAACGCAGGCTATTTTGGAAAAATACGCAACAGTTTTGAAAGACAATTGAGAAAGGGACCACAAATGGAGTGTGAGCTGGAAGTTAAATAAAATTAGTGTACCAAAAGGGAGGGAAAGAAGCACATCGGGAAATAGGAAAAAGAAACACAAGGAAGAGAAAATTCAAAGACAGAAAGAAGGATAGCGTGACGAGGAAAAGGTTGGATCATGGACCAGCTGCGTGCAGGAGGTTGTAAAGTGGACAAACCTAATCCACATAGGGTTAGGGTTTTGGGTCATGATGTAATGGGTTTAACCCACTTTTTGCATTATAAATATAGGTTGTATGAGACAAATAGGGAGTTATTATAGGCATGTAGGTTTTGATGAGTTTTGAGTCGCATATACTACTTTTAAGATATGTGGAGATATTATTGAGTCATTTTTGGAGATGAGTATGTTTATGAGTTGTAACTGAGGGCCAGGTCACAAGCTATGGATATTGGTGCGACATTGTTCATCCTCACCACATACAAAAACTTATTATGTAATGTGTGCAACACAAAACCTTGATGAAGATGAATAAACAAAACAGATATTGCCAAATCTTTGTGGACGTATCCTAGGGGGTGAACCATGGTGAAATATTGTGTCATTGTGTGGAATGTTTCTTTTATATGATTTATGATGGATGGATGAATGAATGGATATTTTAGAGTTATAATGCAACATGCACTGGATGAATTATGTTATTTTACTGCATAATGAATGTCAATGAATGAATATGAATAGAGAATGGTAGATCTGATGAATGTTGAAGTATAAGTAGAAAATGGTATGTTTGACATACCCATGAGCATCATCCCTTTCTTGATTGCAAAAATCTAGGTCATGCAATCACCCATAATCTATCTCGGGTGAGAGTGCGTTGTGCACTCTGTGCGCAGTGCTTCCTTCTGGTCTCCAAAAGGGCCGATGGTTTCTAGGGTTTTTGTAGCATTCCCCCAGCCACCTATGGGTCGGGGTCGCCACTCCAGAGAAATCTCTCATGCTCTGACACCAGTTGGTAACATCCCCAGCCTTATACAAGCTAGACCATGCTACTCTAGGGAATGCTTTCGTTCTCTTACTATGGAACATACAGTAACATACCCAGTAATCGACTGAGCTATGCCACATAAACTTTCTCTTAAAACTACATGTAACTTAAACATGTACATACAATACTCTTGAGGAAGATTTAAATATAAACATAAAAAAACCATTACATTCTGTAATATACAAATTTATGTTGAAATAACAGTAACCATCGATATGCAGCATATACAAGAAAATACCCATAAACATACAGGCAATTATAATCACATATATGATAAACCGTAACATAAGCACTTAAATAACAATGAAACATATCATTTTATCATACGATTGGTACTTATATTGGAAACACTGTCACCAACTTCGTACAGACCATCCATGAACCTCCCAGCCTTAGACTACACTGTTCATCACTCTCAACAGTGAGTCACCCCCGAGATGGGACTAAACTCCACCCGGGTAAAGGGTTCCTAACCAGGCTAAGGCTCATGGACAACAAGAAAGACTATGTCTCAGGTGCTCACTCAACTAACATCCTACAACCTCTCATTCCCCACCTGCCTGTCCAACCCAATGAAGTGTGCCCCTTCTCTTCTCAACAGTCCCTCGGCTGCCCCACTTCCCTTCTAGGGCTTCAGCAATAGGCCGGACCGGAAGTCTCAGAGAATTGTAGCTGCATTTTAGCACCTTCGAGAATCAATCCCCAACAATTCTCATGCTCAAAGAATTTATCACGGGCCTAACAACCCGCTTCTTCAATCCCGCTCCAAGCTAACCATGTACACCAACCGGAAAAGGTTATGGGAATAGGATAAAAAATGGTGAAATGGTTGTCTCAAGGATAACAAAATGCGTGAGTGAAAATGGTCATGGAATCATTGACTCGATAACTGAGTGAAGGAAGGAATCACTTTGA
This sequence comes from Picea engelmannii, assembly GCA_009831015.1. Taxonomy (NCBI): domain Eukaryota; kingdom Viridiplantae; phylum Streptophyta; class Pinopsida; order Pinales; family Pinaceae; genus Picea; species Picea engelmannii. Next base: position 153,640 of record ML789339.1, read on the forward strand.
AAATCCTTGTGAAAGTGATGGTGAGAATGATGGTCAAGTTGTTGGTAAGAAATCCCCGTGAAAAGTGACCAAATGAGCTAAGTCCCCCACAATATGAATGCATGTCCCCAACTTGACACTTGTCATATCGGAAGTTACTTTGGTCCAATTGTCCCAAACTTTAGAACTTAGGATAAAATAATTATCCATACTTTATACTTTAGGAAATATTAATATAATATTCCCTTGACTTTTGGCCCTCCCTTTCCCTAACTGGTGAAGTTCAGTCCCCCATCTCTTTTATCGTGGTCAGTCTGCGCACAACGATGTATTTTATATTAATCACGAGTCCTGTATAAAATAGGCACATTGGCCTTTGACATCTAGGCGTTCTAGCCTAATACCAAAATATAAGCATCCCATCTTATAATAACTGGATCACTAGCCTATAACACATATCATATACACGAGGCTCATTGTCCTCCATACTGTGCACACTTTAGTTACTGTGTACGGTATCCGAGAATGTGCATACTACATCATTTTACTACACAGTTCATGCGTGCACTATGCCACATGGTGTGCATTACCAAATGATGTAAAAAAATATCACCATCTTAAGTACACTTATATTTCATTTACATTGGGTTCGGCCGAGGGATATTACAATCCCCTCCCCTTATTTATGCACTGTCCTCAGTGCATCATACACCCATATACAACATAGCTTTCAAAAATCCTCAAAAAGATGTGGGTATTTTGTCTACATTGCATCCTCATGCTCCCAAGTATCATCCTCAGGACCGTACCAGGTCCATTGAAACTTTACAAGCCCTATGGCTCGGTTCCAGAGCTATTTGAATTTTCGGCCCAAAATGTGCACTGGATGTACTTGAAAAGCGCCTTCTTGCTCCACCTGAATCACATTCTAGTCAATAACATGATTAGCATCAGGTATATATTTCTTTAGCAATGATACATGGAAGACATTGTGAACAGACATAGATGCAGGAAATGCAATCATATAAGTGACTGGACCATGTAAATGTGTTGAACCTGCACATAATAGATCTATCTAGAAACTACCACACACATTTGCAGAGAGAAATTGAGAAAGAAGAAGCAAGAGAGAAAGAATGGAAGAATTCTCATTAACCGTATTCCACACTCAAAGAGAGAATAATTTACAATAGATATAGGATACATGAGTAACTAATGAGCCATAGTGGTGGTCTAGATTGATCTAGACACACACCAACAGTTACAAGAGTAAACTACCACCTAGTCTAGTCTCTCAGGTAGTTACGAGAGTGAACTACCACCTAGTTGAGTTAACTAGTCAACTAGTCTTCAGTTAACTGACTGAACAAAGAGTAGTGAGTTGGTGATGATCCCAATGTTGCATGGTGACAAAACCAATGCAACATCTAAACTCAACTCAACTAGTCAAACTGAAGTGTCAACTGAAAGAGAATATTCTCCAGGTGGAATATTCTCCACTAAAATATAGGAGGCTAGATAATGACTAATTATGACTAATAAACAAGGAATAACCTTAGGAAAAATAAATCTTAGGTGTGTGTGAAGTAACTCCAACACCCCCCCCGTAAACATCACTATGGTGAAAATAAAGAATGGGTTCCAGCTATGAGGCCATGTTAGGTACCTAAATACAAAAGATACATTGAACTAAATGAGAAAAGAGGGAAAATATCATGGGAACAAAACCCCCCCTCAAATTACAATGCATAAAATAAAAAAAGATAAGGAACAAAAGGCAGTTCCTAAGCAACCATGTCCTTCACTCCAAGAAGACCTCGCAATTGTGCAAGTTTGTGCTCTTTGAAGATTTTGTAGATGTAGATGTTTGCATAGATCTAATGAAGTATATGCATCATTAATATTTCCACACATATCCACTTTATATTCTTGTAATTAATAATATCCAAATCAATTTTGGATGAAATTTTGAAAACCGTACGATCGTTTCCGAAAAAATGTTGAAATTTTGTTGATTTTGAAACGATCATAACTTCACTTTCCAGACTCCGTTTCAGATGATTTGTTTTTTGAAATTGGATATTTTCCTAAGAGGAATTCAAATATCCAATTTGTTTCTGCAATTTTTTCTTAGAAAATATTAGAATGGCATCTGATGTGCGCAGCTCCTTTTTGGACTCCTGAGATGCATGTATGGTGCATGCAAAAGTGTCTGCATGTGATTCCTGAGATGCATGCCATATGTCTTCCACATGAATTTCATAAAAAAAATATGAAATGGAGTAGACATCGTCTTCAATTAATGGAATACAAATTTCTGTAGACACTTATGTAGAAGGCTCTTCAAATTGAGATGATTTATCTTCTAGTGGATTTTCTACATTCTCTATCTTGTCAACATTTTTCATGCATTCTTCCTTATTCCCAAATAGAACCTCTAGTCTGGTCCATAATTCATTTGGAGTTAATCCTTGTTATTCTTCATATACTTGATGGAAAAGTTCGGGAGAAACAGACATGCCGATACATCCTATGACCATATATTGTCTATTGAGAAATTCATTTTTCTCATCGACAGAATCAGGCTCTACTTCCATTTCCATGGTTATTTGGTATAAGCCTCTACTGCTGAGAAGAAGTAGAATCTTTGGCTTCCATTCCAAATAGTTATGAGGCGTGAGAAATATTTTCGGAGAATAATCCATCTTTTGTTGTCTTTAATCTTTTGTAACAACAAAAATGATTTGGTGTAGATTTTTCTTAGCAGTCTGTCAGCTCTGATACCATGTAAATGTGTTGAACCTACATAGAATAGATCTAGCTAGAAAATACCACACATATTTGTAGAGAGAAATTGAGAAAGAAGAAGCAAGAGAGACATAATGGAAGAATTCTCATTAACCGTATTCCACACTCAAAGAGTGAATAATTTACAATAGATATAGGATACATGAGTAACTAATGAACCATAGTGGTGGTATAGATTGATCTAGACACACACCAACAGTTACACGAGTAAACTGCCACCTAGTCTAGTCTCTCAGGAAGTTATGGGAGTGAACTGCCACCTAGCTAAGTTAACTAGTCAACTAGTCTTCAGTTAAATGACTGAACAAAGAGTAGTGAGTTGGTGATGATCCCAATGTTTCATGGTGACAAAACCAATGCAACATCTAAACTCAACTCAACTAGTCAAACTGAAGTGTCAACTGAAAGAGAATATTCTCCAGGTGGAATATTCTC
>ML789339.1:168525-187418 GCA_009831015.1 Picea engelmannii
CATCTTGTACTTGAACATTTAAGTGGGGTAAAAGAAGGTTGCCCCCTCGAAGAGGCTTATTATCTGAAATTATCTCTTTTTCAAGGCGTTGAGTACTTTTCCTGAGGTTTTTCTATGCTATATTGATGTTTGGTTCTTAACAAACATCTCAAGGTAAAACGCTTTTCTGTGCACCTATATCCACTATGCATTTCTTCTATGTCGCGTCGATAACTTGCGTGCACTACTTTTGCATTGTGCGCCAATACCCACTACGCACAGTTTTGGTATCACTCACCAATACTCCACATGCATTTGGCCCCATGCATTGCATCATGTCAAAGTTCAATATGTTCCATTGCACACAATAATCTACATGCACCATTGAACACACTGTCATGAGACAACTTATACTCATACTATGCGCATACCAACAAAACTCCTATGTGTTATGCAATACCTGTGCACCCCATGTGCACATTACTATGTGCGTGCTCACTGGGAAGAGATAAATTCATCACGTGCATCTGCACATAATAATCTTCCGCACAACACCACAATTTTCTGCGCACACTTCCACACCAACGTTTTTCCCATGCGCGCTAGCATGCCAACATTTTCCATGGACACTCCGTGACTCGAATTTTGGTCACTTCGAAGTTACTCTTCTGTGAATATTCTCTTCAATTGAACCCCTCTTGCCCATCCAGGCTCAGTGTTGAACTTAAGCTCTGATACCAATTTGTAGCGTTCCCCTGACCACCCACGGGCCGGGGTCGCCACTCTAGAGAAATCTCTCATTCTCTGACACCAGTTGGTAACATCCCCAACCTTATACAGGCCGGACCATGCTACTCTAGGGAACACTTTTTTTTATCTTTTTGTAGAACATACGATAACGTACCTAGTAATCGACTGAGTTATGCCACATAAAATTTCTCTTAAAACTACATGCAACTTAAACACATACATACAGTACTCTTGTGGAAGATTTACATATAAACATAAAAAAAACATTACATTCTGCAATATATGAATTTATACTGAAATAACAGTAACCACCGATATGCAACATATACAAGAAAATACCCATAAACATATAGGCAATTATAATCACATATATGATAAACCGTGACATAAGCATGTAAATAACAATGCAACATACCATTTTATCATACAATTGGTACTTATCTTGGAAAGATTGTCACCAACTGCATACAGACCATCCATGAACCTCCCAGCCTTAGACTACACTGTTCATCACTCTCAACAGTGAGTCACCCCCGAGCTGGGACTGAACTCCACTCGAGTAAAGGGTTCCTAACCAGGCTAAGGCTCATGGACAACAGGAAAGACTCTGTCTCAGGTGCTCACTCAACTAACATCCTACAACTTCTCATTCCCCACATGCCTGCCCCACCAAAGGAAGTGTGCCCCTTCTCTTCTCAACAGTCCCTCGGTTGCCCCACTTCCCTTCCAGGGCTTCAGCAATAGGTCGGACCGAAAGTCTCAGAGCATTGTAGCTGTAGTTTAGCACATTTGGGAATCAATCCCTAGCAATTCTCATGCTTGGAGATTTTCTCACGGGCCTAAAAAACCACTTCTTCAATCCCGCTCCAAGCTAACCAGGTACACCAACTGGAAAAGGTTATGGGAACAAGCTCAGAAATGGTGAAATGATTGTCTCAAGGATAACGAAATGTGTGAGTGAAAATGGTCATGGAATCATTGACTGTATAACTGAGTGAAGGAAGGAATCATTGTGAAACTCCTCGTGAAAGTGATGGTGAGAATGATGGTCAAGCTGTTGGTAATAAATCCCCATGAAAAGTGACCAAATGAGCTAAGTCCCCCACGATATGAATACATGACCCCAACTTGACACTTGTCATATCGAAAGTTACTTTGGTCCACTTGTCCCCAACTTTAGAACTTAGGATAAAATAATTATCCATACTTTATACTTTAGGAAATATTAATATAATATTCCCTTGACTTTTGGCCCTCCCTTTCCCCAACTAGTGAAATTCAGTCCCCCATCTCTTTTATCATGGTCAGTCTGTGCATAGTGATGTATTTTATATTAATCATGAGTCATGTACAAAATAGGCACATTGGCCTTTGACATCTAGGTGTTCTGGCCTAATACCAAAACATAAGCATCCCAGCTTATAATCACTGGCTCACCATCCTATAACACATATCATATACACGAGGCTCATTGTCCTCCATACTACACACACTTTAGTTACTGTGTGCGGTATCCAGGAATGTGCATACTACATCATTTTACTGCGCAGTTCATGCGCACGCTATGCCACATGGCGTGCATTACCAAATGATGTCAAAACAACTCACCATATTAAGTACATTTATATTACATTTACTTGGGTTCAGCTGAGGGATACTACAGTTTTTTCGGAGAACTAAGGTAGACCTTAGGTCAACCCATACATCCAAAAAATGGTTCCATTGTCGGGATGAACTTAAAATATCGAATTGGAGGGGATTTGACGAAGAAAATGTAGTGGTATAAGGGGATTTTTAGGCCATGGAATCCAACTAAGAAGGAGATTGAAAGATGGTTGGAAACAAACGAGCTCAAGTTTGTGCAGGAAGACAATAGAAGCTCCATGTATACACCATGCCAATTTTTGCATGAGGCATTTTTCTATTATTTTCCAAAGTTGGTGCAGGAGTGGATATTGAGGTTGAAGGGAAATAATCCAATTAATCGGATAAGACCAGTAGAGTGGAATACTGAGAATATTGAGCAGATATAGAGGGTCAATAATAAATTCATGTATGTAGTAGATTTCTAGTTAGACAATATTATTGCAAGGTTTATTACTGAGATCGCAGTCGATACTGCAAAGTCATACATTGTTGCAGAGCAAGAATTTTTGAAGGGACCAAGAGGAAGGTACATTATATCACTTACGTCGATCAATATTTTATTGCATGATAAAGGAGTAATGAAAATGTAGTGAGATAACTAAATCACTCTGTGTGCATGGGAAAAATGGGGGAAGCACTAAGGAAGATCTAAGATATTGACATGGCTATGGAGAGAGACTAGAAGAAGAAATAAATGGACCCCATTATTATGGATGAGGAATAGAATAAGGAGATAATAGAAAGAGAAAGAGTGACACGTAGGGGAAGACCCTACCAGTATAAGATCAATAGTAAAATGATGACAGTGATGAGGAAGAGTTAGAGAATATTTGTGAAACATGGCATATTTAGGAAATCCTATGCAATGCATATCAGAGGAAAATCAGAGGTCAAGGGTACAACATAGAATAAGGCTCTCCATTCTAGATTCAAATTAGTGTGGAACCCAAAACCCCATGTGCGACTGAGACATCTGAAGAATAAGAACCATTGAGACAACCAATAATTAGTGGTAGAATGATGTTAATAGGATGAGGTTCTAGTGGTAATTCAAGTGGAGGTACAAATTCATCTAATCAGAGTCATTTATATACACCATGCCGAGGTGGTAGTACAACAAAATTTACAATGGAAGGAGTAGATCCAACTAGTCAGTTACTAGAGTTATGCGGAGAAGGGTCGGAGGACCTAGAGATGTATATGTTTATTTGTGAGAATATTTTGGAAGCTAAGAAGATCATAGATGAAGATACAAAAGTGGTGTAGTTGGCGATCACATTCAAAGACCTCACACTGGACTGGTATATGGGTTTCACACTAAACATTCCACAAGGAGCACCTACAACTATTGCATATGTGAAGAAGGCATTGATCAATGAATTTATGCACCCTAGTTCAAAGGATTAGTTCATGAATGAGATGATAGAGATCAAATAGAATCCAGCTGAGTCGGTTTGGGAGGTTGATCATAAGTTCAAGAGACTAAAAGTTAAGTTGAAGTATCCTATAATAAATATGAAACATAAACACTTATTTGTTAATTCACTATTGACACATTTGAAGTATCCATTGAGGAAACACAAATTCCAAACTCAGGCTGAGGCCTTGCAAGAAGCTTTTCAATTGGAGGAAAACTAGTATAAACATATAGATCCAACTGTAGAAGAGTTAAGAGTAGATATGAATAATTTGACATTTTAGTTGAATCATAACAAATATAAGGAGAGGAGAGAAGATGTGTGATGTACATTATGCATAGAAGAAGGACATCATAAGAATGAGTGCCCAACCTTTGTGGAGTACTTGGGAGAAGGAATGAGAAATCCTTTACCAACATTATAAATATAGGTTGTTTGAGGCATATAGGGAGGTATTAAAGGCATGGTAGGTTTTGATGAGTTTTGAGTAGAACATACTAGTTTTGAGAAATGTGGAGATATTATTGAGTCAGTTTTGGATATGAGTATGTTTATGAGTTGTAATTGAGGGTCAGATCGCAAGTTGTGGATATTGGTGTGACATTGGTCATCCTCACCACATACAAAAAAATATTATGTAATGTGTGCAACACAAAACCTCGATGAAGATGAATAAAGAAACAAATGTTTCCAGATCTTTGTGGACGTATCCCAAGGGGGTGAACCATGGTAAAATATTGTGTCATTGTGTGGAATTTTTATTTTATATGATTTATGACGGATGAATGAATGAATGGATGGATGGATCTGTTAGAGTTAGAATGCAACATGCATTGGATCAATTATGTTATTTTACTGCAGAATGAATGTCAATGAATTAATATGAATAGATAATGGTAGATCTGATGAATGTTGAAGTATAAGTAGAAAAGGGTATGTCTAACATCCCCATGAGCGTCATCTCTTCCATGATTGCAAACATCTGGGTCATGCAATCACCCATAATCTATCTCGAGTGAGAGTGCATTGTGCACTCTATGCGTAGTGCTTCCTTCTGGTCTCCAAAAGGACTGATGGTTTCTAGGATTTTGTCGGAGAACTAAGGTAGAACACTAGTAAGCCCATACATCCAACAAATGGTTCTATTTCCAGGATGAACTTAAAAGATCATATTGGAGGGGATTTGATCAATAGAATGTAGTGGTATAAGGGGATGTTTAGGCCATGGAATCCAACTAAGTAGGATATTGAAAGATGGTTGGAAACAAAAGAGATCGAGTTTTTGCAGGAAGAAAATAGAAGCTCCACGTATACACCATGCCAATATTTGCAGAGGTATGTGATTACTGATTTCCATGAAGCATTTTTCTGTTATTTTCCAGAGTTGGTGCAGGAGTGGATATTAAGGTTGAAGGGAAATAATCTAATTAATTGGATAAGACCAGTAGAGTGGACTACTGAGAATATTGCGCAGATATAGAGGGTCAATAATAAATTCACGTGCGTAGTAGATTTCTGGTTAGACAATATTATTGCAGAATTTATTATTGAGTTTGCAGTTGATACTATGAAGTCATACACTACTGTAAAGTATGAATTTTTGAAGGGAACAAGAGGAAGGTACATTATATCACTTACGTCAATCAAGATTTTATTACATGATAAAGGAGTGATGAAAATGTAGTCAGACAACTAAATCACTCTGTGTGCATGGGGGAACTTGGGGAAGCACTAAGGAACATCTGAGATATGGAGATGGCTCTGGAGAGAGACTAGAAGAAGAAATAAATGGACCCCATTATGATGGATTAGGAACAAACTAAGGAGATAATGGACAGAGAGAGAGTGCCACGTAGGGGAATACCCTACTGGTATAAGATCAATAGTAAAAATCTTGTAGTAGCCGAGCTAGAGAGCTTGGACAATGATGAGGAAGAGGTAGAGAATCTCTGTGAAACATGGCATATTGAGGAAATCCTGTGCACTTCATATAAGAGGAAAACCATAGGTCAAGGGTCCAACATAGAAGAAGGCTCTCCATTCTAGATTCGAATTAGTGTAGAATCCACAACCCCATGTGCGATTGATACATCTGAAGAATAAGAACCGTTGAGACAACCAAAAATTAGTGGTAGAATGATTTTAATAGGATGAGGGTCCAGTGGTAGTTCAAGTGGAGGTACAAATTCATCTAATATCAGTCAGTTATATACACCATGTAGAGGTGTTAGCACAACAAACTTTACAATGGAAGGAGTAGATCCAACTATTCAGTTACCAAAGTTCTATGGAGAAGGTTCGGAGGACCTAGAGATGCATATGTTTATCTGTGAGAATATTTGGGCAGCCAAGCAGATGATAGATGAAGATACAAAAGTGGTGCAGTTGGAGATCACATTCAGAAACCGCACATTGGACTGGTATATGGGTTTCACAATAAATATTCCACAAGGAGAACCTACAAATATCGCATATGTGAAGAAGGCATTCATCAATGAATTTATGCACCCTAGTTGAGAGGATTAGTTCATGAATGAGATGATAAAGATCAAAGAGAATCCAGGTGAATCGGTTTGGGAGGTTGATCATAATTTCAAGAGACTAAAAGGTAAGTTGAAGTATCCTATAATAGATATGAAACATAAACACTTATTTGTTAATTCACTATTGACACATTTGAAGTATCCATTGAGGAAGAAAAAATTCCAAATGTAGGTTGAGGCCTTCCAAGAAGCTTTGCAATTGGAGGAAAACTAGTATAAACATACAGATCCAACTATAGAAGAGCTGAGAGAAGATATGGAGAATCTGACATTTCAGTTGAATCATAACAATGGTAAGGAGAAGAGAGAAGATTTACGATGTACATTATGCATAGCAAAAGGACATCATAGGAATGAGTTCCCAACATTTGTGTAGTACTTAGGAGAAGGAATTCCAAATCCTTTACCAACTTTATAAATATAGGTTGTATGAGGCATATAGAGAGGTATTACAGGCATGGTAGGTTTTGATGAGTTTTGAGTCACAGATACTAGTTTTGAGAGATGTCGAGATATTATTGAGTCATTTTTGGAGATGATTCTTTTTATGAGTTTTAATTGAGGGTTAGGTCACAAGTTGTGGATATTGGTGCGACACTGGTCATCCTCACCAAATACACAAACTTATTATGTAATGTGTGCAACAGGGAATCTTAATGAAGATGAATAAAGAAACAAATATTGCCAGGTCTTTGTGGACGTATCCCAGGGGGGTGAACCATGGTAAAATATTGTGTCATTGTGTGGAAATTTTCTTTTATATGATTTATGATGGATGGATGGATGAATGAATGAAAGAATTTACATGTTAGAGTTAGAATGAAACATGCACTAGATCAATTATGTTATTTTACTACAGAATGAATTTCAATGAATGAATATGAATAGAGAATGGTAGATCAGATGAATGTTGAAGTATAAGTAGAAAAGGGTATGTCTAACACCCCCATGAGCATCATCCCTTCCATGATTTCAAACATCTGGGTCATGCAATCACCCATAATCTATCTCAGGTGAGAGTGTGTTATTCCCTCTGTGTGCAGTGCTTCCTTCTAGTATCCAAAAGGGCTGATGGTTTCTAGGGTTTTGTCAGAGAACTAAGGTAGAGCTCAGGTCAACCCATACATCCAACAAATGGTTTCATTGTCAGGATGAATTTAAAAGATTGGATTGGAGGGGATTTGAAGAAGAGAATGTAGTGGTGTAAGGGGATGTTTAGGCCATGGAATCCAACTAAGCAGGAGATTGAAAGATGGTTGGAAACAAAAGAGCTCGAGTTTGTGCAGGAAGAAAATAGAAGCTCCATGTATACACCATGCCAATATTTGCAGAGGTATGTGGTTACTGATTTGCATGAGGCTGGTTTTATATTATTTTCCAGAGTTGGTGCAGGAGTGGATATTGAGGTTGAAGGGAAATAATCCAATTAATCGGATAAGACTAGTAGAGTGGAATACTGAGAATATTTCACAGATATAGAGGGTCAATAATAAATTCGCGTCCATAGTATATTTCTAGTTAGACAATATTATTGCAGGATTTATTTCTGATTTTGCAGTCGATACTGCGAAGTCATACATTGTTGCACAACAATAATTTTTGAAGGGACCAAGAATAAGTTACATTATATCACTTATGTCAATCAAGATTGTATTGCATGATAAAGGAGTGATGAAAATGTAGTCAGACAACTAAATCACTCTGTGTGCATGGGGGAGCTGGGGAAAGCACTAGGGAAGATCTGAGATATGGATATGGCTCTGGAGAGAGACTAGATGAAGAAATAAATGGACTCCATTATGATGGATGAGGAAAAAACTAAGGAGATAATGGATAGAGAGAGAGTGACACGTAGGGGAAGACCCTACCAGTATAATATCAATAGTAAAAAGATGGCATTAGTTGAGCAAGAGAGCTTGGACAGTGATGAGGAAGAGGTAGAGAATCTTTGTGCGACATGGCATATTGAGGAAATACTACACACTACATATTAGAGGAAAACCAGAGATCAAGGGTCCAACATAGAAGAAGGATATCCATTCTAGATTTGAATTAATTTGGAACCCACAACCCCATGTGCGACTGAGACATCTGAAGAATAAGAACCATTGAGACAACCAACAATTAGTGGTAGGATGATTTTAATAGGATGAGGGTCCAGTGGTAGTTCAAGTGGAGGTACAAATTCATCTAATATCAGTCAGTTATCTACACCATGAAAAGGTGGTAGTATAATAAAATTTACAATGGTAGGAGTAGATCCAACTATTCAGTTACCAAATTTTATTTGTAAGAAGATTTGGGAAGCTAAGAAGATCATAGATGAAGATACAAAGGTGGTGTAGTTAGCGATCACATTCAAAGACCGCACAATGGACTAGTATATGGGTTTCGCAGTAAACATTCCACAAGGAGCACCTACGACTATCGCATATGTGAAGAAGGCATTCATCAATGAATTTATGCACCCTATTTCAAAGGATTAGTTCATGAATGAGATGATAGAGATCAAAGAGAAGACATATGAGTAAGTTTGGGAGGTTGATCATAAGTTCAAGAGATTGAAAGGTAAGTTAAAGTATCCTATAATAGATATGAAACATAAACACTTATTTGTTAATTCACTATTGACATATTTGAAGTATCCATTGAGGCAACAAAAATTCCAAAATCAGGTTGAGGACTTGCAAGAAGCTTTGCAATTGGAGGAAAACTAGTATAAACATATAGATCCAACTGTAGAAGAGCTGAGAGAAGATATTGAGAATCTTAAATTTCAGTTGAACCATAACAAAGGTAAGGAGAATATAGAAGATGCATGATGTAAATTATGCATAGCATAAGGACATCATAAGAATGAGTGTCCAACCTTTGCATAGTACTTGGGAGAAAGAATTCCAAATCCTTTACCAATAGGAGGGCCATGGTGAGAAATATGAAGAACACATGGAAATGATCCTTATCATTGTCCCATGATGCAAAAGTATCAAACAATACCCAAGAGTACATTATGCAATTTATGTAAATCTATAGGACATGAAGACAAGGATTGTAGAAATTTGGAAATAATGAAGGAAAGGACTTCAAATACTTATAGGGTGCAAGATGAACTAATGATAACGTGCAACAGTTTGCAACACCACTATAGTATAACCCACAATAGTTTGCAACACCACCACAGTATAGTATTTCACAACCACAATACAATTAGGCACCACAATATAATACACAACACATAGATGATCAAGGTAAGAGAGGAGGATTCAGAGGATGAGGCAGTGGAGGAATAATATTTGGAGGAGGTAGAGGACCAATGACTTGTCACAATTGTCAGAAACCTAGACATTATGCAAGCAATTTTCCACAACCACCTATGACATGTATGTATTTTCACACAACAAATCATGACACGAAATAATGTCTGACACTGTTGACAAAGATTAAGGAAAAAAGGAACCCAAACAATCAAAATGTCCAATGGATTGTTGTGGAAAATAGAGAAAAGGATGGGAAGAAGATAAATATATTTACTATAGGTGGAGCTAAGAAAGGAGCATATGCAACAAAGTAGAATCATGACCAAAACCAGTGGGTCAGAAGTAATACAACACCTCGACAGGATTTTGATGCACACAAGGAGAAGGAGACATTCAAGGTGGCTAGACAAGAGATTTTGAAGGAGACTATTGTGTCTACTTCAGGTACAAATCCAAGAGATGATGTACCAATGTATGACATGCCTCATCTGTTTGATTAAACCAGCAGAGATCAAACTTCAAAATAAGTAAGTAATATGAGAAAAATTTTGGGGTATTGTGTGAAGTTGTTGAATGATTAAAACTCTTTACAAGTATTACAAAGTCTGTTAGAAAAGTGCAATTATGGGGAAGAGTTGAAGTTAGAATAGAAGATATTCAATCAGGTTCATAAGAAGAGCAGAACAAGTAGGGAATTCAGGTTGAATGCAAACATTGGAGATTTTAATATGGGTGATATCATATTATACTTAGGGTCTAAAGTAAATGTTTTTCCTAAGAAAATATGGCAAGCCATGGGCGAACCTACATTGGGATATTCACCTATTATGTTGAAGTTATCAAATCAGCATAGATTGGTACCAATTGGTAGATTGAAAGGAATACCAGTAGATTTAGATGGTGTGTGCACTATGGCAGACTTTGAAGTGATTGACATAAGTTGATAACACTACACCATATCCAACATTGTTGGGACTAGATTGGGAATTTGATAAACAGGCTATCATCAACTTGAAGACTAGGAAAATGATATTTGAATCAAGAGAATACAGATTCATTGCACCATTAGATCCTTCATAAAGAGGAATATATGTTGAACCTGTGACAGGGAATTTTATTACAGAAGACATAAACTAGTTGTATAGAACTACCGCGCAAGAGGAAGATAATGTTAAACCAACAATAGATGGAACTCTTAGCTAGAGAAGCATTAGTTCATGTGCTTCAGACTCTAAAATAGGACCGGAGAATTGGTATCAACAATTGCATGAGTTATCCACCAAAATATGTGTGAGGATGACGCGTGCACTAAGATGGGTTGGTATAGAGGTAAGAGAACCTCCTACTTTTTATGGTCAGAATGATTTAGAAGAATTTTTAACAAAGTTTGAGTTAGAAGTTTTTGAGAGTCATAGGTTATGAGTTTTGGATATTTCTTTGAAATCTACACCTGCACATTGGTGGGGTAGTCATAAGGAGAAGATTCAGAATCAGTATCAATGCAAGAGGTTACTGCACATCATATTCAGTGCATAACAAGAGAACAAATATGTGGAGAAGTATGATGGAATGGGAAAAAACAGAGAACATATATAAATATGTATAATTCAATGGAGATTAGTACTACCAGGGGACTAGATACATCACTTGATCCATACATGGAAGGAATCCTAAGGAATTGGTATACAAAATTGGAACAACGCAGAGAAACTACAAATTGAGAGGAGATGCAACAAAATTTTGTCATTACATTTGCATTTGAGCATGAGAATCCATAGATAGATACAGGACTGAAGTTGGTAAGAGATAGGATTTTTGAAGAACCTGAAGTGGAAATTGTGACAACTTATCAGAACCAAAAGGGACAAACAGTCGGGCAGTTTCTACACTATTACCACGTTGTAGAAGATGACCTAGCGGAAGAAAACCTGCACAACATCTAGATAATAGAAGTCGAAGGGGAAAGAGAAGTAGAAGGTCCAAATATAGATTCAGAATATTTTTTTGCACCATTGAATATAAGAAGGTAAAAATTGTAACAAAAGAAAACCAAAATATTGAAAGTATTGGGGACTATTGGGACAACCAGAAAGTAAAAAGAATAACAAAGTTATTACGCGATTATAGTGACCTATTTCTAACAACGTTTTCAGAGATGAAGGGGGTACTGGGAGAACTTGGAGAGATGAATATCCCTTTGATTCCATATTCCAGACCAGTAAGACAAATACCTTACAGGTTGAATCTAGTGTATAAGCAGAAATCTAAGAAAAAGATTGATAAACATGACAGAAAGAGGCACATATCAAGAAAGAGGCACAACTCAAGAAAGAGGCATAGATCAAGTGGCACAACTCAAGAAATATTATCTCAACTCATGGAATTAGAAGAAGATAGTATTTTAACTGGTTTTCATTAGGATGTACAGGAAGCAAAGGACAAAGCTTGGCATGATAGGAACATTAAGAAAAAGAACTTCAAGGAAGGAGATTTTGTTCTCCTCTATGAAATTAAATATTTGTGGCACCCAGGGAAGTTTAGGGTGCATTGGATAGGTCCATATGAGATAAAGTCTATCACAAATGGAGGTGTTGTGCCGCTGTAGAATTTAACATGAAAGGATATGCAATGATTGGTGAATGGTATTTGACTAAAACTGTATAGGGAAAGTCGACCCAGTAACCCTTAGTAGTTGCAAAATAGAAGAGTAAAGCTATACATAGTGTATATAGTAGGAGTAAAAGAAGAAAAATAAAAGAAAAAGAAGAAAAATGAAGGAAAAAAAAGTGGAAAAAAGAAGAAAAAGACAAAAATAAGTTAGTAGAGGGACAAGTGGTAGAAAAATAGTTGGAGGATACAGTGTGCAACAAAAACTAGTAAGTGGTATGAAAAAACCTGAAGTCACTGCGTGACAGAAATGTAAACACAACACAACGAGAAAATAAATCAGTTGGAAAAATAAACGCTAGTGACCGACAAAGTAAGGTGAATTTATGACAGAGTTTATAAAAGGGGAAAGAACAAAAAGGTAAACACTTAATGTGATTTTGAGCAAACCAGAGCAAAGGATAAAACATGGTGTGATTGTTTGAGAAGTTGTGAAGATTCCAACCTAGATTTACAACAAGTTTTTCCCGAGCTAGAACAATGACACCACCAAAGTTTAGAGCATCCAACCAGTTTACAAGAAGGACAATAAGTGCCACAGTAGAGATGAAATTGATGGAGGATGTGAAAAGAGTGGTAGATGTGGATGAGATCCCATTTCAAGTAAGTGAGTCAGTTGTTCCGATGCTTGTCGAGGAGAAGAAACCACAGGTAGAAGAAATAAAGGTAAACTAGGAAGAAGAAGGTCGAAACCATAGAGAAGAAGGAAACCCTAACACAACAAAACTAGGAGTGGCACACACAGGGATAAAAAAATGAAGAAGATAACGAGACGAAAGAATTATATGAACCTAAGGCAGCATATAACCCTAGAGAAGAACAACCCCTAGAGGTCGAGGATATTACAAATAAACAAGACAGTGATGCAAATTAAGACACGGAAGAAGAAATATAGAACAAGACAACAAGTCCATCAAATAAGAAAACAAACCCATTAGTAAAAGTGTTGGACATAGTGTCATTGATGTATTTTCATTAATGTCAATAGTCAATGTCATTGTTGTGATGATAAGTTGGTATGATGAAGTGTCATTGATATCAACAGTATTATGTTAGCATATAATGGTTGATGTCAAACAGTTGGACGATATGAATAGATTAAATCTCAGGAGAGTTAGTGAATGAAGATCAAAGCGCAGAAGGAAGAGCGCATTGTATAAATGTCGTCAGGATCGATGGAAAGACTGAGAAGTTGATTGATGCACATAAAAAGGTGAGAAGCCTTAGCAGCTGTCCGATCAAGAAATTGACAGTGTTGATCGTCTCATGTAACAAACATTGGTCATATGAGTGACCATGGGCTTAAGGACTATTAGAGGATTGGTCAACAATGAGATTGAGTTATGGCCGTCAGATATGCAAGAAAGATCAATGGCAGGGATGAATTGCAGAGAGCGAAAGGATAATTAAATGATTCACTATTTCCAATCCCACAATTGGTCTAGATCTTTAGATCTCATAAACTCAAATATCGATGACTGTGGTTGATCCAACAAACGATCATATTAAGTCGTGATCGTCAGATGCGTAATCGCAAAATCAACGATAGGGATATATTGTGGAGAATGAAAGGATAATTAAACATCGTGTTATTTTCAATCCCACAATTAGTCAGGACTGTCAGATCTTATAGCTTCAAAGATCGACGATTGTGGTTGACTCACCAACAAACATACAACTTCAAATTGTGAAGCTCGGGTGACGATTTAAATCACTCACAAGTTGTGGTTCCACAATCATCCTTACTCGTTGATCTTCTTCAAGAGTCTTCACGACCGTTGGATCACTTTAAGTGGAAGAATAGGGTAAGAGGGAAAAAATGCTTGAGAATTCGAATACCCAAATATTTATTAGACGTTGGATCACATTTTAGTGGAAGGACGGGATAAGAAGAAATATCTAAGTTTTCGATTATCCGAATATCCGTCAGTCGTCGAATCACTTTAAGTGGAAGGATAGGATAAGTAGAGAAAAAGGTTTGAGAATTTGAATACCCGAATACATGTTGGTCGTTGGATCACTTTTGAGTGGAAGGACAGGATAAGCAAAAATATCTGAGATCCTGATTATCCGAATTCCCATCAGCCATCGGATTAAAATTAAGTGGAAGGACAAGATAAGAAGAAAGGTTGACTTATTGACTACTCAAATTTCCATGAGTCTTCGAATCAAACAAAGTGGAAGGATAGAATAAGAAAAGTTGGAAGGTCGTTTGATTTAAACCAAGGCAAAGTAGCATCGCATACAAATCGAGCCATTGATCTAAGATCTTGATCAAACGAACATCATTCACTTTGGGTATAAATATGTGAGGAGGTTATGCTCCAGAAAAATATCACTTCAAGAATTTTCAGTTTGAGATTTGAAATTCCTGAAGCCCAGAGAGACGAAGAGCCGAAATAAATTATCGACCACTGGATCATCCGAAGTAAGCCTCAACCATATGATTTAAGAGGACATGTGGCAGACCACGTCAGCAGACCATGTCAGCAAAGACTTGTGGGAGATCTACGTCAGCAGACCACATCATCAAGGACATGTGATAGACCATGTTGACAGATCATGTAAGTAAGGACACATGGCATAGTCAGATAATGACAAGTGTCAAGTTGAAATCGGCATTTCAGGTATGTGAAAATCAAGAATCAGAGTGACATGTGGCAGACACTCAACTCATGCCACATCATCAAGTGATGTAAGCAAGTTACGTCACTCTGGGATTTTTACTTCAGGATTTTCTCCACCAGAAGATGCCCTAAGTCCCGAATGCCGAAGTTCTAAAGTGGACACAATTCATATGATCTGAAGATCACTTCGGGTGTGTTCACAGTCGTTGATCATATTACAGTGGAAGGATAGTGTAAGTAGAATAGCCGAAGTCCCAGATTAAATGGTGGTCATCCATCTAAATGCTTGATTAAGTCCCAGGCATCGAATTAAGAAATGAAAGGATAAGTGTAAGGATCAAACATGACCATTGATCTGTTTCCGCGAAGTAAATGTGAACCGTCTGATCTATTCAGCGAAATTCGATTCAGGAGATTTGACATGTTGTAAGTCTTGAAGTCCCAAAGTCTCGACTATCATCCATCTCATTAGGAGATTAAATTGTGACCGTTGATTCTGATAAACACTCAAGTGCTCGTTTGGCCTAACGTTTGGTCATCGCCATTGGTCATATGGAATAAGAGATTAAAAAGGAAGAATATAATACGTCACTAAGTTTATAAGCCTGTGGTTTTTGTATCACTCGGTCACATGTAATGGTTTGAAGGAAGTTCCTCTGCAGAACTTGGCTTCTGCGATAATAGCAGAGATTCAGGATCAAGTTAAAAGGATGAAATTGATCCATGACTGTGATCAATTTATGAAAAGCCGTCACGGTAAGAATAATAAACAATAATAATGGTTAATTTAAATTAAGAGTCATGATGGTCCAAACGAAGGGACACAGTGTTTCACACTCACACCGTTTTAAAGAATATATAAATGAGAAAGTGTGGTGAGAAGAAAGGGTCTATGTGGTTCAGATTAGAAGATAAAAAACAGAAGCAGAGTCCACGATGAAGAATTGATCGTTCTAAGGTGTCTGTCAATGTCTTATTGAAGATCAAGAACAAAAGAAGACAGAGCAACAATTATGCAATCCAGTACTTGATATAGAAGACCATACAAGAAAAGGTTCCAGCAGACAAGTAGAAAGTACAATAATGGTTGCATGAGTCAAATTCAATGAGGAGCATAAGAGATTGATTTTCATTTTAAAATAAGGGTGGTTGGGTGGTGCAAGGGTAGGTTGGACATGTAGAGGGATTTGGTGCTTCCTTGTCAATTGTAGCTTGTTGGATTACTGAGAGGGGGGGTGAATCAGTAATAGTGTAATTATAATCCTTTTTCTTCAAATGTTATATCAATGTATAATTATTATCCAATAATGAGCAGTAAGAAATAAACAATCACACACATACACAGTACACCAGTGTTTTACGTGGAAACCCAAATTGGGAGAAAACCACAGAATGTTTTTTCTTATATGTCTTGAAGAATTACATTCATTGGAAGCACCAAATTCCTTTGTTTTCCAGCTGCACCTGGAAGGAGGCTACAACCTGAGGGAAGCTCTAACTCCCCAATTCTATGGCTACAACCAGAAGGAGGCTACAACCCCTAATGCTCTCTGGATACAACCGGAAGGTGGCTACAACCACCTGTCCTTTCCCCATCCTTCCACCCTAAAGTAGAAGTAGAATGATGGAACCACTGTCACACTATCATTGTGAGATATAACGTTGTAAACCTGTACCAATAAATCTGAACCATGCATCAACCATGCATTAACCTGTAATCAACCTGTACCATAAACAAGTGCATCCAACCATGTACCAAGTATGTTCCAATAATGTGTCAACTAGTCATCAACTATGACTCAACAATATGTACCAACATCATCAACTATACACCTCATGTATGTGTGCCAACTCATCAACTACTTGTCTCAACCATGTACTCAACATGTACCACAACCAAAATACCTCATCAATTTCATCATCCAAATCTTATTTGTATCTCTATAATAGACTTGGTGTATATTATCACATTCCTGCAAACCTTCCTTAACTTTAAAAACAAGGGACTAGCATTTTCATCAAACTTTTCTTTAGTCTCACATGCCTAGTTTTGGTTTAGTCAACAACCCTAACTTGAAGTAATCATAACTTTGAACCTGTAATGTATAAAGATTGGAAAATGATACACAATATTCTTTAGTGTTTTTTATGAAATTCCTCCAAGTGTCACTACTTGGAACCTCTCAGAAAAGGAGTTATAGAAAAAATGGCATACCTTGCTGAATTCTGGCTTATTCTAGAGAGCGATCTTGTAGAGCGTGCCCCGCACAAAATATTTGAAGAATTGATCGAAAACTGTTACACAACATACTACAAGCTGTCCCCTAACCAACACATTTAGTATCACTAAATGTGGATCTGTTATGAAGAAGTTATGACGTTTTTACCCGAAACACTTGATTTTGACTAGTTTCGGGACTAGCCACAAACCCTATTTTCCATGGAGTGTAACTCCCAAAATACAACGACCCAAAAGATTGATTTTTTACCAAAAATACTTGGATATGTTTTGTCACTTTCATATGAATTTCACGGTCTGAATCATTATAGAAAAAAAGTTATAGCGAAAATGGTGAGATGACCTGTAAATAACATACCTTAGAAATCACCATCAAAAGAATTTATCCTTCCTTGCATTTCGGCCTTCTTTTCTTCACCTTCACTCAGAATTCCGGTTTATATATCCTTGGTTACCTCGGACACATATAGATATTCAATATGCTCAAGTCTGATTCAAATGAGAGAGCCTTGCCTCTTATTTATACTCTCCAAGTAGCTTCCTTAAAAACATCTTCTAGGTCACTTGGCCCACTTTCCTTATTTTAGGGTTGGGTCCACTTCTAATTTCTCCATTAAATTTATTATTGAAATAATTTATTTTGTATTCACATTGAATTATAATAAACTCATCACTTTACTTTATTATTTACCTTTTAAAATCTCTTAAACCACTATGATTACTTTGACCTTTTGGGGCTTCTAGATGACATATGAGGGTCCTCCAACTTCGTAAGGCCATAACTCTCAAACCATGAGGAGTTATGCGACGTTATACATACCACCAGAACTGGAATGACATGTACTATCCATATAGAATAGTATTATCTGAAAATATATTATAACTCATACCGTTACCCATCAAACAAACTTGGGTCCATTACCCAAACTTGGGGTCTCCAACTTCTCATGGCCAAACTCTCTAACCGTGAGGAATTATGTGACGGTCCACATACCACCGAAAATGACATGAAAAGCACTATCCATCTAGGATATTTTCCCTGAAAAATTCACTTTCCTTCATCTCATTATTCCACAATTAAGCATGGGTTCTCTCACTCCACAAAGCGTCTTCCCGTGAGGGATTTCACCATAAGGGGACCACTTTCAAGTTCATCCATATTTACTTCTTATCAACAATGACAAAACAATAATGAGTCATATTTACATCAAACAATATTGGGTCCATTACCCAAACCTTTTTGCTATGGGTCTTTCTTCAAGGGTTGACATCAATGACAACCAACCTTAATCAACAATCTCCCCCTTTAGCATTGATGGCAACACTTTGATGCAACACTAAAATCATATCACTCATGCTCCCCCTGGAACCATGCATCTTTCCTCTGCATCTGATAAATCTGCTCCTCTTGGAACCATGCCTCCATCCTCTGCATCTCATAAATCTATCCCCCTTTTTCATCAATGGAAAAGGTATCTTTCCATCCGGGGTTGCTCCCCCTGACAGATTGTCCTCTTACGGTGCTTCCTCATGTGCATCTAAGACATATAAGATAAGCATTCAAAAAGCATTCAAAAAGAATTCATTTTTGGAGTATAAATAACTCCAAGTCTTTGGCGAAGCTATTCAAAGGCTTCCCATGGAAGTGGTTTTGTAAAGATGTATGCCACTTGTTCTTTTGTGCCCACATACTCAACTCTGATGTTCTTTTCTACAACCTGTTCCCGTAGAAAGTGATACTTGATTGGAATGTGCTTAGTCTTGGA
>ML789339.1:188657-199892 GCA_009831015.1 Picea engelmannii
GATTGTAACACTTGTATGCTTTCCTTGTACTTGAGTAACCAACAAGTATTCCTTTGTCCACACGAGAGTCAAACTTTCCCATTCTTCCATCTTCTCTTTTGATGTAGCATTTTCTTCCAAAAACTCTGAAGTGCTTCACATTTACTGGTCTTCCTTTCCATAGCTCGTAGGGAGTTTTATCAATGTTGTTTCTGAGCATTACTCTGTTTTGAATGTGAACTGTTGTATGCATTGCCTATGTCCAAAAAATATCTGTCAACTTTGGATCCATTATCATTGTTCGAGTCATTTCTTGTACTGTCTTGTTCTTTCTTTCAACAACTCCATTCTGTTGAGGTGTCTTAGCAACGGAGAATTGTCTTTTTATTCCATGATTGTTGTAGTAGTCTATAAATTCCTTTGAGGTGAATTATCCTCCATTATCCAATATTAAGCATTTGATTCTTGAATCCATCTCATTTTCAACCATTTCCTTGTAGATCTTGAAATTTTCAAAAGCTTATGATTTATTCTTGAGAAAGCAAACTGCAGTCATTCTTGTATAATCATCAACTAATAAAATAAAGTATCTCTCACCTTTTAATCATTTTGTTTTATTTGATCCAATTAGATCAGTATGCATAATTTCCAGTGGTTTTGTTGTTGAATATTCCTTTGATTTGAACCTGGTCTTTGTTTTCTTTCCTTGTTGGCAATGCTTGCATAAAGTGTTGGTTGGTTTCGTGATCTGGGGCATTTCTCTGACTACTTTTATTTTTCTGACTTTGACAAGGTTATCAAAATGCATGTGACCCATTCTTTTGTGTCATAGCCAACTTTCATCTTCCTTTCCTAGACAACACTTTTCATTTCCAATTTCGCTTAACACATATATGTTGCTTGAAGTTCTTGCAGATGTAGCGACCAATTTCCCTGAACTTTCTTTTCTTATCTCACACTTTTGTGAATCGAAAGTAACTTTATGAAATTGGTCACACATTTTACTCACGCTTAAAAGATTATGTTTCATATCTTATACTAGTAGAACATTTTCTACCTTTTCATTCTTGTTCCCAATTTGGATTGTGCCTTTTCCAGTGATTTTGGATGAATCATCATTTCCAAAGGAGTCTGATCCATCTCTTTCCTTTCATAATGTAAGAAACTTGTCTCTATAACCTATCATGTGTTTTGAACATCCACTATCAACATACCAACCATGTTTCTTCTGTTTAGCTTGTAGAGCGACTGTGCATTCTTCATTGCTATACTGATCTTGCTTTCTTATCCATGTCATTTTTTGAGGTTCTTGTTTGTGACTCTATTGAGGTTCTTTAGGAGGGACTGCCATTCTGTAATTTTTGTCCATGTGTCCAAAATTGTTACATTTGTAACATTCCACTTCAGTGCTCAAAGATTCAAACCTGTTGTAATTTCTTCTCTGTGTTTCACTAGGTCTTGTTGAATAACCCCTTTGTGTATGCCTCTCAAAGTAGTTATTGTTCCTGTTGTTAGCTCTACAATTTACAGTTTTATGTCCAAAATTATTACATGCATAACATAAACCAAAAAATATAGTTTGATACCCGGTAGTCGAAGATCTTATGGAAGGAGGTGCTCTTATGAATCCTTCTTCTTCTTGAGGCCTGTCTATCTGTTGTTAATTCTAAAATCTGAATCTTCTCAGTGGAGGAGTGTCCCTGTAATCTTCCTTGTATATCTTTTTATCCCCTTTGATTGTTTCTGCATAACTTTTTGGATTTGTTTCTTGCTCTATTGTTTTGGAGCTTGATTCCTTTTCTGTCTGATTGTATCCAAGTCCGAACTTGTCAAGATAGGATTTTTGACTACTGATAATGTCATCCAGAACTTTTGAGCTATTATGCATATTTTTCTTTTGAATATCCTTTCTTAGTGTGACAATCTCTACTTCCAGGTTTCCAATGATTCTTTCCTTTCCTTCTAGTTGTTCTTTGAGTGCTTCTTCAATTCTTTTATCTTCTTCTATTTGAACCTTCAATTTTGTGATCATTTGTTCTAGTTCTTGAGTGCATTTTTTCATATCTAGTTTTGCTTGTAGTTTCTTGCTTTTCTTCTTTTCTCTTCTGATAACTTCTATGGCACTCATTAATTATTCTCGGAAGTCAACTTCTGTCTCTTCAATTTCTTCTTCATATGCTTCTTCATATTCTTCTTCGGAGTCTTCTTTATCAGAGTCTTCTACTACCATGAATAGAACTCTCCCCATTTCACTGTCACTGACTTCATCTTCATCTGATGATGAGATGTCTTCTTTGGTGAAATTTTTTTTCTTGAAAACTTTCTTTGTAATTATTTTACCTTTATATGTTTGTCCGCCTTTTGAGTAACCTTCATCATTTCTCTTTTTCTTGTGAGGACATTTGTTAGCAAAATGACCAATACCATCACAATTAAAACAAATTAAAGGAAGCTTACCTCTGTACCTATCGTTGGTTCCCTTGTTCAGTCTTTTGACGAAGTTGGCCATTTCTTCATCATCTTTCGAGATTTCATTGTTGCTACTATATTCTTCTTGTTCATTTTTCTTTTGCTTTGATCTTTTGGATGCTTTGAAGGCTGCTTCTTTTACATCTGGATTTTCCTGTTCAGTTCTCATCTCATATGCTAAGAAGATTCCATGCAGTTCTTCCATGCTTATTGATTTTAGATCCGATCTTTCTTCTAGTGCTGATATATTAGAGTTGAATCTCATAGGAAGAGATGTTAGTACCTTTTGAACAATTACAAGTTCTTCAATTTATTCTCCCAATCCTATGATTGCATTCACTATTTCATCGACTCGTAAGAAGTAGGTTGTGATATCTTCATCTTCCTTCACTTTTAGTTGTTCAAACTGGCCTCTGTAAGTTTGAAGCTTTGTGATGTAGGAGCAACTCTCTGCGTCATCCAGTCAGCCAGCCAGCCACATCAACACATGCATTCGAGGATGAAGAGAGGCACATCCTTCATCTTCAATTTTGAATTTGAATGTAAAAATTAAATGTCTAGGATGTTGAGCCATAGAGTCGTGCCTTTGTGCAGGCATAGAGTAGATCGGCCTTAAATGTTTGTAAGGCTGAGATCTAGATCCGATTTGTGGACTAGACAACCATTCAATGCCATTGAATAGGGTAGGTAGATTGGAGGGAAGAGCTTTGAGAGCCCCCTCAGGTAAAAAGATCTTGGAGGATCTCATTTTGTGATAGCGAGAATAAAAATAGAAGAGAATCTGCGAGTAGGGAGTAGAAGAGAGGATCTGAGACCTTGTTACAGGTCGTGCTCAGGAACACCTTTGTAAACAGGCATTTTCCATTTTAATACAAACAAAAGCATTTTTTCCTGCATGTATTTCTGTGTTATGTGGATGCCTTGGCGTGTTCTATTTTATGCTGTGAATTCATGCTGTAGATGTATGCTAGGCATTTGCAGGTTGTTTTGATTTCAGGATTGAGGTTCTTTGTGGTTTCATTCCAGGAGGGCGTGACAGAGTACTACGGTCTCTAAATACCAGTGCATTGAAGCACTTCTGAACTCCGCAGATTCAGACAAAGACGTGCCAGGTGGGCACAGGAACTGGAATCATCAAGTCAGAGGAAGACCTCAAGGTTGTTGAATACCTTGGAGGCAAGGCTGTATATGGAAACACAGTTGCAGACAGAATCTCTGAGGAGTTCTGTAGAGCTCTGCCAAGTGGGCATTGAGAATATGCATAGGGATGCATTTAGAATAACTCTGCTGTGAGTTCAAGGAGAACCAGAATTACTGAGGACTCTAAGAGCTCTTCTAAGTGGGCATTGAGTAGGTGCATAGGTGCACAGAAGAGTACATAACTGTTGGACGTTCTGTGAGAAGCTACTCTGCCAGGAGGGCATTGAAACAGTGTGCAGGTTGGCACAGAGAAGAAGAGAACTCTGTCGAGTTCTAGAATTTGAAGGAAGAGTCCATTTAGGGATCTTCATAGGGTTGATGAACACCCTGCAGATTCAGCAATAGGTTGCTTGAGTGAAGGATAGCCAAGAGGGCATCCAATATTCTCCATCTGAGGGAGAAAGGAACAAAAGGACTGAATTTCTGAGAGGTCTGGGTGAGAGTAAAGCTCAGGAAGGATAGCACTTTCATGTGCAAGATTATGCAGAGACGTAGAAGTCATAGAATCCTTCAAGGATTCAAAAGGAGAAAAGCTCAGGAGGAATAGCATCGTGAAGAATGCAGGCAAGGCTTAAAAGATGAAGAGCTCGCAAAAATGGAGCAAAGGTCGAGGCCTTTGAGAAACTTCAAATTCTTCCAAGTTCCGGAAGAAACCACAGAAGCTTAGGAGGGAGCACAACTATCGCTGGATGAGCTGATAGATTTTGGACCATTGAAGTTTCTATGTCTAGGGAGCAACATAAGGAGTGCACAGAAGAGGAGATCGTAAGTCATCAGATCTCTCTCAGACACCCGTCAGCCATCAGATCTTGAGTGAATCACCCGTCAGTCATTGGATCTGATAGGAGTTGCACGAGGTTTAAACTTCATGAACAGGAGGGTGAAAGTCCCGAAACAGGTGTCGAGATATTGGGATTTCAGTCATCAGGATATCGGAAAATCTCGAAGACAGGAGATTGGGAATCTCCATGCTGAAAATCCTGGAATCGATCTGAGCGTCCTTCCATTGAGACACGTGCAGAGATAAGGAGCTGTTGGCATTTCTCATGTCAGAAATTCGAAGTTCGAGAGAACAGGAGTTCCATGCATTTCGGCATTTGAAAGCCCGAAACCCCAAAAAGAGATAAGGCTGCGGTCTTATGAGGACTGGTCACATGGACTAAGGCATAGCCAGGAGGGGCTAAGGTGAGAAAGGTCATTTCAGTAAATCGGCAAATCAGAGATCAGGAAATCAAGAGGACAGAGAACTCTTGACATCGGGGATCAAGAAATCCCAAAACCCAAATTTAAGTCGGGGAAGTTCATGGTCATGTGCAGAAGACTGTGTGGGTGAGTAGAAGGACCCATGGATAGGATTTTCACAGTGATTCTAGTGGGGATCGAAGGAGCTACTTCGGCTTACAAATTTTGAGATAACGATCCTTTTGACCGGGAGGTCGAGCGCAGAGACCCTGCGGGGTATGTGGCTGCGTCATTTTTGGTATCAGAGCCTGATTCTTGTCTGTATATTTCAAGCGAGGGAGGCATAAGAGATAAAGAGCACTCTGATACATTGCACCATTTCTGGTATCATAGCCTGATTCTATTTGTACATTGTAGGGATAGAAGGAGGCAAAGGAAGAAGACAAAGTACTTAAACTATATAAGGATTTGTTTTCAGATAGGCAACAGTCCATAGGCAGTCAGGAGGGTTGTAGGAGAGGCTGGGACACTCAAGTTTGCAGGAGTGAAAAGCAGGTTTTCCAGGAGAGCAGACAGAGACAACAACATGGCTACTGAAGGCTGTAAGTATGCTAGAAGGAAAAACTCAGATCTGTGGAGCCAAGAAGATATAGATGAAGAGCTCGCTGATATAAAGAAAGAAATAGAAAATCTTGCATTGTGGATGCAGCAGAAAGCCAAACCACGGTGGGTGTATGAATGGCCCATGAAGAAGGCAAAAGCAAAATGGCCATTCAAAGAGTTGATGGCTAGAAGACAACGTAGGTTGTTAAGAGGATCATTGAGGCATGCTGAAACCCTCGATGGACCTAAGGAGATGGTTCAGATATGTGAACCAAAGACTGGGAAAATTCTTGGTGAAGAGAATGAAATAGGATCAGTTGAAGATATCAAGAACTCCCAGGAGGGTAGAGAGGAAATTCCAAATTTCCAGGTGGGAAAAGAGTCGAGATCAACTAAAGAACTCATGGGATTTCAGGAGGATTGCCAAGGAATTTCACATTGCCAGCTGGGAAATGAAATGAGGTCGCTACGGGATCTCAAAGACTGTCAGGAGGGCAGCGAAAGGTTTCCATTTTTCCAGGTGGGCAAGGGAACAGAGATGGAATTAGTTGATTCCATGGACTGCTAGGAGGGCAGCAGGAAAATCCCATATTGCTAGGTGGGCAGGGATGAGCAGGTGAGTTTAGATCAGCCCGAGGAGCTGACAGAGAAGATGAGCTCAAAGATGGGGTTGGATCAGTAGATGCAGCTGACAGAGGAGGAAGATTTATGTGGTTTTCCAAGCCATGTGAATGAAGATGATGACAAGTTAAAAACTTGCACCATCCAAGAGGAAGATCAGATGAGTCTTCTAATGATTGGAGGAATTGAAGTATTCCTACCATTTGCCCAGGGGGAGGCAAAAATCTGTGTTGTAGATGCAGAAACAACAGAAGGATAGCTAGCTGAGACTATCAAGGAAAATGAATTGGAGCAGAATTTGGAAGTTTCCCAAGAAGAAGAAGAGGATGATGAACATTCTGAGGAATGGCTCAATATTTTCAGCCATGAGACTGAAGAGACTGCAACCTGGGAGTTTTCAAAAGAAGAAGAGGAAGAGGCAGACACCATTAGTTTTGCTAATCTATATGAACAGATTGAATCCCTGGAGAGAAGGATGAAGGTGCAGAGCATGCACATCCAACAGGTGAGGTTGGAAGAAGATAAAGAAGAAGGCATGGGAGATCGCAATGATCTTCCCATTTACAGAAAATTTTTGCAGCTGGGGAGACTGCATAAACAGGGCCAGCCAATTCAGCAATTGGATGAGGTGATGGAAGACATCAGAAGGCTGATGGTAGAGTTAGCAGAGACTGCTAGCAAGGATAAGTTGGGCAGAAAGGAAGCAGCAGTGCAGTAGCAGAAGCAACAATAGTAGCAAGGAGATGGAGCGGATAAACATCTCCAGAGGATGGTTTGGGATCCAAGAGGATTTCCACAGTTGAGATGGGAATCTCATGAGTAGGAGCTCATGAATTTTTGCAGTTGAGGAGTATGATGCAAGAGCATCTCTCCACATCATCCAGTCATCCATCCAGCCACGTCCACGCATGCATTCGAGGATGAAGAGAGGTGCAACCTTCATCTTCAATTTTGAATTTGAATGTAAAAATTAAATGTCTAGGTTGTTGAGCCATAGAGTCGTGCCTTTGTGCAGGCATAGAGTAGATCGGCCTTAAATGTTTGTAAGGCTGATATCTAGATCCGATTTGTGGACTAGACAGCCATTCAATGCCATTGAATAGGGTAGGTAGATTGGAGGGAAGAGCTCTGAGAGCCCCCTCAGGTAAAAAGATCTTGGAGGATCTCATTTTGTGATACCGAGAATAAAAATAGAAGAGAATCTGTGAGTAGGGAGAAGAAGAGAGGAGCTAAGACCTTGTTACAGGCCGTGCTCAGGAACACCTTTGTAAACATGCATTTTCCATTTTAATACAAACAAAAGCACTTTTTCCTGCATGTATTTCTGTGTTATGTGGATTCCTTGGCGTGTTCTATTTTATGCTATGAATTCATGTTGTAGATGTATGCTAGGAATTTGCAGGTTGTTTTTATTTAGGGCTTGAGGTTCTTTGTGGTTTCATGCCAGGAGGGTGTGACAGAGTACTGCGGTCTCTGAATACCAGTGCACTGAAGCACTTCTGAACTCTGCAGATTCAGACAAAGACATGCCAGGTGGGCACAGGAACTGGAATCATCAAGTCAGAGGAAGACCTCAAGGTTGTTGAATACCTTGGAGGCAAGGCTGTATATGGAAACACAGTTGCAGACAGAATCTCTGAGGAGTTATGTAGAGATCTGCCAAGTGGGCATTGAGCATATGCATAGGGATGCATTTAGAAGAACTCTGTTGTGAGTTCAAGGAGAACCAGAATCACTGAGGATTCTGAGAGCTCTGTCAAGTGGGCATTGAGCAGGTGCATAGGTGCACAGAAGAGTACAAAATTGTTAGAAATTCTGTGAGAAGATACTCCGCCAGGAGGGCATTGAGACAATGTGCAAGTTGGCACAGAGAAGAAGAGAACTCTGTCGAGTTCTGGAATTTGAAGGAAGAGTCCATTTAGGGATCTTCACAGGGTTGTTGAACACCCTGCAGACTCAGAAATAGGTTTCTTGAGTGAAGGATAGCCAGGAGGGCATCCAATATTCTCCATCTAAGGGAGAAATGAACAAAAGGACCAAATTTCTGAGAGGTCTGGGCAAGAGTAAAGCTCAAGAAGGATAACACTTTCATGTGCAAGATTCTGCCGAGACGTAGAAGTCATAGAATCCTTCAAGGATTCGAAAGGAGAAAAGCTCAAGAGGAATAACGTCATGAA
Source organism: Picea engelmannii (assembly GCA_009831015.1). Classification (NCBI taxonomy): domain Eukaryota; kingdom Viridiplantae; phylum Streptophyta; class Pinopsida; order Pinales; family Pinaceae; genus Picea; species Picea engelmannii. The sequence goes on from ML789339.1 coordinate 196,889, forward strand.
GAACACAGACGAGGCTTAAAAGCTGAAGAGCTCACAGAAACAGAGCAAAGGTCGAGGCCTTTGAGAAACTTCAAATTCTTCCAAGTTCCGGAAGAAAGCACAGAATCTTAGGAGGGAGCACAACTGTCGCTGGACGAGCCGATAGATTTTGGACCATTGAAGTTTCTATGTCTAAGGAGCAGCAAAAGGAGCGTACAAAAGAGGAGATCGTGAGTCATCAGATCTCTCTCAGATGCTCGTCATCCGTCAGATCTTGAGTGAATCACCCGTTAGCCGTTGGATCTGATAGGAGTTGCATGAGGTTTAAACTTCGTGAACAGGAGGGTGAAAGTCCCAAAACAGGTGTCGAGATATCAGGATTTCAGTCATCAGGATATCAGAAAATCTCAAAGACAGGAGATCGGGAATCTCCATGCTGAAAATCCCAGAATTTATTTGAGTGTATGTCCATTGAGACACACGCAGAGATCAGGAGCCGTCAGCATTTCTCATGTTGAAAATTTGAAGTTTGAGATAATATGAGGTCCATGCATTTTGGCATTTGAAAGCCCGAAACCCCAAAAGGAGATAAGGTTGCAGTTTTATGAGGACTGGTTACATGGACTAGGGCATAGCTTGGAGGGGCTAAGGCGAGAAAGGTCATTTTGGGAAATCGGCAAATCGAAGATCGGGAAATCAAGAGGACAGAGAACTCTTGACATCGGGGATCAGGAAATCCCAAAACCTTAATTTAAGTCGGGGAAGTTCACGGTCATGTGCAGAATACTGTGTGGATGAGTAGAAGGACCTGTGGATAGGATTTTCACAATGATTCCAGTGGGGATCGAAGGAGCCGCTTCGGATTAAGAATTTTGACAAAATGATCCTTTTGACTGGGAGGTCGGGCGCAGAGACCCTGCGGGGTATGCGGCTGCATCACTTTGCTACTTTGACTTTTGAATCTCCTTCATAAATATTTTGAAGCTTGTCCCAAATCTCTTTAGCAGATTTACACTGTGAAACTTTGGTGAATATTGTATCATTGAGACCACTCAAAAGTGCATTTATGTCTTTGGAATTATTCTCACCGAGTTTTACTGCTTTTTCATTTGTTGGTGGAACTGCTAGTGTTGTGTATCCATCTACAATTGATTGCCAAACTTGAAATCCATGTGCCTGTATATATGTCTTCATTCTTATGCTCCAAAAAGAATAATTATGTCCATCAAACTGTTGTATTCCATTTTTATACAAGTTGGTACTCTCCATGATCTACCTTTTAGTGGTTAAACTGATTTATGAAGGAACATGCTCTGATACCAATTGTTGGATTACTGAGAAGGGGGGTGAATCAGTAATAGTGTAATTATAATCCTTTTTCTTCAAATGTTATATCGATGTAGAAATGTTATCCAATAATGAGTAGTAAGAAATAAACAATCGCATACATACACAGTACACCAGTGTTTTACTTGGAAACCTAAATCGAGAGAAAACCATGGAATGTTTTTTCTTATATGTCTTGAAGAATTACATTCATTGGAAGCACCAACTTCCTTTGTTTTCCAACTGCAATTGGAAGGAGGATCCAACCCCCTAGTTTCTTAGGCTACAACCTGAGGGAAGCTCCAGCTCCCCAATTCTATGGCTACAACCAAAAGGAGGCTACAACCCCCAATGTTCTCCGGCTACAACTGGAAGGTGGATACAACCACCTGTCCTTGCCCCATCCTGCCACCCTGAAGTAGAAGTAGAATGATGGAACCACTGTCACACTATCACTATGATATATACCATTGTAAACTTGTACCAATAAATTTGAACCATGCATCAACCTGTACCTCAACCTGTAATCAACATGTACCATAAACAAGTGCATCAACCATGCACCAACTTGTAATCAACCTGTACCATAAACAAGTGCATCCAACCATGTACCAAGTATTTTACAATCATGTGTCAACTACTCATAAACTATGACTCATCAATATGTACCAACATCATCAATTACACACCTCATGTATGTGCGCCAACACATCAACTACTTGTCTCAACCATGTACTCAACATGTACCACAATAAAAAACCCTCATCAATTTCATCATCCAAATCTTATTTGTAGCTCTATAATAGACCTGGTGTATATGATCACATTCCTACAAACCTTCCTTAACTTTAAAAACAAGGGACTAGCATTTTCATCAAACTTTTCTTTAGTCTCACATGCCTAGTTTTGGATTAGTCAACAACCCTAACTTGAAGTAATCATAACTTTGAACCTATAATGTATAAAGATTTGAAACTGATATATAATTTTCTTCAGTGTGTTTTATGCAATTCCTCCAAGTGTCACTACTTGTAACCTCTCAGAAAATGAGTTATATCAAAAATGGCATACCTTGCATAATTCTGTCTTATTCTAGAGAGAGACCTTGTAGAGCATGCCCCACACAAAATATTTGATGAATTGATATGAAACTATTAAAAGAATATTAAATAATATCCCCTAACCAACACATTTGGTCTCACAGAATTTGGATCTGTTATGAAGAAGTTATGACGTTTTTACCCGAAACACCTGATTTTGACTAGTTTCAGGACTGGCCACAAACCCTATTTTCCACAGAATGTAACTCCCAAAATACAACGACCCACAAGTGGAATTTTTTACCACGGATACTTGGATATGTTTTCTCACTTGCATAGAAATTTAACGGTCTGAATCATTATAGAAAAAAATTTATAGCGAAAATGGTGAGATGACCTGTAAATAACATACCTTAGAAAGCACCATCAAAATAATTTATCCTTCCTTGCATTTCGGCCTTCTTTTCTTCTCCTTGACTCAGAATTATGGTTTATATATCCTTGGTTACCTCAGAAACATATAGATATTCAATATGCTCAATTGTGATTCAAATGAGAGAGCCTTGCCTCTTATTTATACTCTCCAAGTAGCTTCCTTAAAAACATCTTCTAGGTCACTTGGCCCACTTTCCTTATTTTAGGGTTGGGTCCACTTCTAA